>APFE030301752.1:62010-111380 GCA_000404065.3 Pinus taeda
ACTGACATTTGTTGCACTTGGTCTTGTAATTTTGATATATCATGTAGCATTTCTTCCTCTTCTTCATGAGTCATGCTACTGCTTTCAGGTTGCTTACTAAGTGTTTGCATTCTCTTTCCTCAGGGCATTAGTTACCAATAATAATGCTCTACTATGCCTTTTTAATTCTTCAAAATAAATTTTCGAACCAAGCTTAAGCAAAACTTTAAAAGAATCTACACACCTTTTTTCACTTTGTAGGAGCTCAATATTGTCTCTGATGTATTTATGTAATTTTGAATCATCGAGTTCTAAAATTATTACTTGTAGTAGCCCTCTGTGTCCTCTTTCCAATGCCACTAGTCCAATCCAAATTGGATTCTCCAAGGAAGAGTTATGTGAAATCTCCAACAGCGACCTGATTATAGACTAGTTCAGTAGAGCGAACTTGTATGATGTGCCACGAGTCACTGTTTCGACTTTTGGCTCTGAAAAATATATACAAGAAACTACAGTTAGTCTTGTTTCTGTATCTTCTTATGAAATTTCAATCCGATACCCAGAGGGAAAGTTATGACAATTTTCCCCAGGTCACCTATTTGGAAAGTAATTCAAGAGTCTGCAAAAACACCCAACTTCCTCAGATCATATGTCCTCAAATATAGCGTGAAACGATTTGAAATTTGGATCTGAGGTTCAGCGCAATTTCTTGTTGAATGGGTTTTTTTTTAGCTTCTGGAACATAGCAGAAAAAAAGTTATAGAGAAAATTCCATGATGACCTATTTGGAGCAGCAAAACCCTAGAATCCAAAGCTCTCATACCAAATGTTATGAAACCAGCTCAAGAAAAGATAGAAAAGATAGATCAACACCTTAGAATTCAGCCTCTTCGAGGGCAACTCCTTTACATTACCTAAATGAGAAGTTCTGGATGATCAAAGAAAAACTCTTTCTATATATAGGGTCTAGGAGTCACATATAAACAAGACCTAACAATAATAATATAAAGCCACAAAAATAACAATAGAAGGATTCTATGGGGCACAGTAATAACAATATGGGGATAATAGGGGCACAAAAATATTAATAAGGGGTACAACTACAATAGTAATGGGGTAATCACTAGTATTATAGGGACCCAACATATTCCACTTGGACCCCCACCATTGTTTCTTTATGTTTCCTTAATTGTAGCACAATTTACTATTTTTGGGTCTTGAACCTTTGGAGCCGTTTTGAGGCCCTAAATGATATTTTTTTTGAAAACAAGAAAACTCAAAGGAAATAACAAGGGATTTTTTTTTAAATTTGTATTCCTCGGATAGATATTTTTAACGAGGCATCATACACATCAAATAAAGATCATATGCCAAAGTTATGACCCTGGGAAGTTGATGTACCAATTTACCCCAACACGGCCCACATACTTTTGGCGTTTCATCTCCTAGGGTTAGGTTTTTGGATCTTTATAATTCTCCATTGTTTTCAATAATAAATATACCTTTAAGCCTCATTGTGACATAGTTTAGAAGGCACGTAGCCACCACATCTCTTCTTAGAGATAAGCTACCATCACTTAAGCTAGTTTACTTTCATTCTGCATGTAAAAAATTATAAGTATTTTGTTATCAATGAATTGAAGTTTTGTTTTCATTGTTTATCTGTGTTTTTGTTTATATTTGTATTTCATTTTGTTCCTTCATAAATCTGGATCAACTTTGCTACATTGTTACTAGTTGATCCATAATTTTGGGAAAAGACTCTCAGGGTTTTTTTGTTACACTATCTAAATACCCCCCATCCCTACGCATCCAAGATTTCTTTTTGATGCATCTTTGAAATTAAGTTTGATAAAACCACATAAAGGGGGAATGAAACAATCCTAAAATTTCTTAATAGGATCCCAAAGCACTTCTTTGTGAGGGAAAAACATCTCCTGCTCCAAATCTAGCTTCTCTAAAACCTCAACTTTCATGTTGTCCACCTTCGGTATATCTGTAACTTTCTTATATGTGCATATCTTCCGTATATGCATGTCGTTTATGTATTTTCATCATATATGTGCAAATTACATATACAAAAATTGTGCATATATGGAAATTGTGCATATACGGAAGATATGCGCATATCTTTTGTATATGCGAAAATTTTCTAATGCACATATATTCTAGGTATATGTGTAAGTTCCGTATATAAATATAGCCTCCATGTATGTGAAACTTTAGTATATATGACTTCCATATATGTACATATTTTGTATATGAACAACTTTCGTATATGCACATATTTTCCGTATATGTGTAACTTTCTTATATGTGTATATCTTCCGTATATGCATGTCTTTTATTTATGTGAATCTACAGTATATGCGCAACTTCCATATAAAAAAATTGCATGTATACAGAAATGTGCACATATAATAAAGTTAGGGATATACAGAAGATATGTGCATAACTTCCGTATATGCACAATTTCTGTATGTGCACAATTTTTTATAGAAATTGCGCATATACGGAAATTGTGCATATATGGAAGATATGCGCATATCTTCGATATATCCCTAACTTTCTTATATATGCATATCGTTTATGTATCAGCATCGTATATGTACAAATTCCATAGAAATGAATTGTACATATACATAAATTGTTCATATACGAAAGATATGTGCATATCTTTTGTATATACATAAATTTCATATATGCACAAATTTTATATAAAGAAATTGCGTATATACAGAAACTGTGCATATACGGAAGATATGCGCATATCTTCGGTATATCCCTAACTTTCTTATATGTGTGTATCTTTTGTACATGAACATCTTTCATGTATGTGCATCTACTGTATATACGCAAATTCCATATACATAATTGCGCATATACGAAAATTGTGCATATATGCAATATATGCGTATATTTTTTATATATGTCCATCTTTTGTATATGTGCATCTATGTATATGCGCTACTTCCGCTTATGCGCATATATTCCGTATATGCATAAATTTCTTATATGTACATATCTTCTGTATATGCATGTCTTTTATATATGTACATCTACCGTATATGTGCAACTTCCATAGACAAAAATTGTGCATATACAGAAGATATTCGCATATCCTCCATATATGTGTAACTTTCTGATATGTGAATATCTTCCATATATGTACGTCTTTTATGTATGTGCATCTACCGTACATGTGCAACTTCCATATATGGAAATTTTGAATATACAAAAATTGTGCATATAAGGAGATATGCGCATATCTTCTGTATATGCGAAACTTTTCTATATGCACATATCTTCCAGGTATATGTGCAACTTCTCTATAAACACATAACCTCCATGTATGTGAAACTTTAGTATATATAACTTCCATATATGTGCATCTTTTGTATATGCGCAACTTCCGTATATGCACATATTTTCCTTATATACATAGCATTCTTATATGTGTATATCTTTCATATATGCATGTGTTTCTTATATATGTGAATCTACAGTATAAACGCAACTTCCATATACAGAAATTGCGGATATACAGAAATGTGCACATATAAGAAAGTTATGTATATATGAAAGATATGCACATATCTTTCGTATATCCACAATTTCCGTATATGCGCAATTTCCATATACAGAAATTGTGCATATATGGAAATTGTACATATACGGAAGATATGCGCATATCTTCGGTATATCCCTAACTTTCTTATATGTGCATACCTTCCGTATATGCATGTAGTTTATGTATCTTCATCATATATGCGCAAATTCCATATACAAAAATTGCACATATACAAAAATTGTGCATATATGGAAGATATGTACATATATTCCATCTATACATAAATTTCGTATATGCGCAAATTCCATATATAGAAATTGCGCATATATGGAAATTGTGCATATACGGAAGATATGTGCATCACTTCTGTATATACATAACTTTCTTATATGTGCATATCTTCTGTATATGCATGTCTTTTATATATGTGCATCTATCGTATATACGCAAATTCCATATACAGAAATTGCGCATATACAAAAATTATGCATATACGCAATATATGCATATATTTTTCGTATATGTCCATCTTTTGTATATGTGCGTCTACCGTATATGCGCAACTTTTGTATATGTGCATATATTTCGTATATGCCTAAATTTCTTATATGTGCATATCTTCCGTATATGCACGTATTTTATATATGTGCATCTACTGTATATGCGCAACTTCCATATACGAAAATTGTCTATATTCAAAGACAATATTTTTCTTTAGTCTAAATGACTTCTAAAATTATATTATAAAATTAAAATTAAGCAAATAAACAATACTTTCACATCATATAAAATCATTATCATCTGAATGGAGAGTAATGATATCTTGTGATCCTTAATATGAGGGTTGGAGTATGCAATTTTTTTCTTTTATGTCTTATGTAATAGAAATTTAGTTTTAAAAAAGTATTATTAATAGAGATTAATTGATATGCTCCAATCCTTACTATGTAGGTTAGATCATGGGTAATTTATTTGATGTTAGTTGAATTCACTCTATTGTAGTTGGCATGTAATATTTAAAACATTTCATTAGTTTGTTTCTCAAAACTAGAAAAGATCCATCTTAACTTCACATTTACCAAGCATTAATAGAAATTAATATGATTTGTTTGGAGCTCCACAACCGAATATAGGGGCTAGATGTGTAGAAGTAAATGTTTAACATTTAACATATATATGTTAACTCAATTAAAAAATAATAAAAGGTTAAAAGTAATACAGAGTCAAGTATGGTGGAGATGTTGTAGTGTAAACATTTAAATATTTTTTGATGAAAGAAAAGTCCCTAGGGCTAGATGGATGGTCTGTTGATATCATTATACACATCATGGTCCTGAAACTCTTAAATATGGTGGAGGAACTCCTATCTATGCAAGCCACTAGGAAGTGTAAATTGCATAGGCATATGGTTCAAATTTCAGTTGCGGGTTGCAAAAACAATTGATCAACCTCATAAGCAAAATTTATAGCAAGTGGATTTTCCAGACAGAGGGTTCTCGTGAGTAGATTAGTGATTTCATTGAGAAAATCTGGCTGTAGTTGGTTTGCAACAATAAATCAACGTTCGGTGGAAGAGTAAAGCACATAGAGGAAGACAAATTTCTAAAAATTTTCATCGATTTTGTAGATCTAGTTTTGAGGAGAAAATCTAGAAATTCCAGTTACATTAGGCCATAAAAATTTGCTAGTAAACCAATCTAATATTTAGAAGCAACAAATCATGTGTCAAATTATATAAAAGGACTTCTTGAAGGTTGAGCAAGTTGCCCAGTTGAGTTTTTGTAAGAAGTAAGAGTGTCAGAAAAGGACATTCAGATGAAAATAATAACAAATTTGCACATTGTAGAAGGGAATACGAGTAGCAGAAAATACCAAGCCAAAGGGAGAAGGATATTTTTAGTTTTTATTTTTAGTTTTCAGTTTCACAGGAATGGACACAATAGGTTTTAGGGATTGGAAAATGTGCACAGATTCAAGATCCATTAATAAGATTACCATCAGGTAAGTTTCTCATTGTCATGAATGGATGACATGATGGACTACTTAAGTGGAGCAATATATTTCTCGAAATCGATCTAAAGAGTGGATACCACTAGATCAGAATTAGAGAAGGGGACGAATGGAAAACAACTTTCAAAACTAATGAAGGATTGTATGAGTGGCTGGTCATACCATTCGGGTTAAGTGACGTCCCTAGTACCTTTATGCACCTGATGAACGAAATGCTGAAAGAGTTCATTGGGAAGTTTCTGATTATATATCTTGATGATACACTGATTTTCACTAAGATTAAAGAAGAACATTTTCGACATGTTCAGAGTGTGGTGGAGAAGTTGCATCAAAACAAGTTGCTGATAAACTTGAAAAATGTTCTTCTTTTTCAGAGGGAATTAGTTTATTTGGGTTTTGTGATTGCAGAAAATGAGCTGAAATTGGACCCATAGAAAATTGCAACTATCGTTAGCTGGCCATCCCCAAAAAGTCTATTCGAAGTTCATAGTTTTCATCGTTTGACAAGTTTCTATCATAAGTTCATAAGGAATTTTTGTGAGATTTGTGCACCTATGTTGGACATAATAAAAAAGGCAAGTCAACCTTTCTGTTGGATTGAATCGATAAAGAAAAGCTTCTAGATCCCGAAGAAGAAGATCACTGAAAGGCCAATTTTGAGGTTGCCTGATTTTGACAAATTGTTCCAAGTTCGTTGTGATGCTGGTGGTACATCCATTAGGGTCGTACTCAGCTAGGAAGAAAAACCTGTTACTTATTTCAATGAAAAATTGAATGAAAGCAGGGAGAAGTACTCATCTTATGACAAGGAGTTCCATGCTGTTTTCAAGCATTAAAGCATTGGAGACACTATTTGCTAGGTAATGAATTTGTTTTGTTTTCTAATAATTCCGCATTGCATTACGTTATATAGTGGCATAAGTTGAACCACAAGCATGCAAAGTGGGTTAAGTACTTGCAGATCTTCACGTTTGTATTGAAGCATATTAGTGGACAGGCCAACAAGGTAGCAGATGCGTTGAGCAAGAAAGCTTTGCTCCTACAGGAGAGCATGATACAAGTGCTAGGTTTTGAACACCTGAAAGATTTGTATCAAACAAATGCAGATTTGAAGGAGGCTTATGAAGCCTACCAGAACCCTTTGTTGGGAAATAATAGTCCATGGTTGGACTATAACTTAAAGGAGAAGCTGTTGTTTAAAGGAGGACAACTATGTATTTTCAATTGTTCGATGAGGGAGAACATCATCCAGGAGAAGCACAATGGAGGTCTAGCCAGACATTTTAGCATTGATAAAGCCTTAGATTGGCTCAATCACTTTTATTATTGGCCAAAGATGCGAAGGGATGTGCAACGATTTGTAACCAGGTATAAAGTGTGTCGGTTGGCGAAAGGACACAATCAGAATACGAGACTTACACACCACTGCATATTCCAAGTAGACCGTGGGACTCAGTCAGCTTGGACTTTGTCTTGGGTCTACCAAGAACACAACACGATTATGACTCTGTGATGGTGGTAGTGGACCAGTTCTAAAAAATGGCACATTTCATTCCTTGTAGAAAAACCAGTGATGCCACTCATGTAGCATACTTGTTTTTCACGAAGATTGTCAAAATGCATGGTTTACCTAAGTCCATGGTTTCTGATATGGATGTGAAGTTCACAGGACATTTCTGGTGCACCATGTGGAAGAAGTTGGACACACAGTTGAACTTCAGCTCCGCTTATAACCCACAAACTGACGGGCAGACGAAGGTGGTGAACAGGAGCTTGGGAAACTTGCTACAGAGCTTAATTGGAGAAAACTCATGGATGTGGGACCATGTACTTGCCTAGGCTGAATTTGCTTACAACGATTCTCCCAATCGAAACACTGGGTACGGTCCTTTTCAGATCTTGTATGGCATGCATCCTCATCGAGTGCACGAGTTACGAGATCTGGGACAACTGTAAAGAAGGAGTGCTAATGGGGAAGATTTTTCCAAAGTAATGAATGACCTACATCAGCAAGTAAAGTCTAAGCTATAGGACAACAGTCAGAGGTATAAACATCAAGCAGATCTGAAACGACAAGAGGTAAAATTTAATGTGGGGGATGAAGTTCTCATACATCTATGCAAAGAAAGGTTCCCTAATTGTGAGTATAATAAATTGAAGTTTAGAAAAATTGGCCCTTGCAAATTTTTGCGTAAATTCTTTGCAAATTCCTATGAATTATAGATGCCCCTAGGAATAGTCATATCACCTATCTTCAATGTGGCAGATCTGTTTCCATGCACTGCCAGTCTTGAAGATGACAGTTCGGCATGTCCAGAACAGGATGCCCAGATGGAAAGTAGTTCTTGGATGAGGCAAATTCCTTCGGCTCAACCCCTTGAGATTGAGAGAATTCTCGACACATAGGTGGCCAAGTGAACTCGCAAAAAAGAGTACCTTTAGTACCTTGTCAAGTGAAAGAACCATCCCATTAAGCATAGTTCGTGGCTTGACACGGCACAGATACAATGTGCAGGATATTCTGTCGAGGAGCTCATGGAACGGAGCCATGAATTTTTGCTACCCTGGGAGCCTGATGTAGGAGCATCGAGCTCAGGGTGAACAAATTGAAAGTGTTTGCCTCATAAGTTGACAGGTTTATAGGTCATTGTGCCTGAGTCTTTTAATTTTCCTTAGTTTCTAGCATTTAGTACTTAAGAGTAAGATATTTTTTACTTTCATTTTAATTTATTTTTAGTTACTGTTTTAAATTAATTACATAGTTTAGATGAAAGGGAATTAACAGTTATTTAATGTAACTACATGTAATTGATTGACAATTTTTGAAAATGTTCAACATATCTTACAAAAAGAAAAAACATGAAACATTGTAGGATTGATTTTCCATCATAACCGAAGAACAATAAAAGTATTAAAATTTTATGTGAAGATTTGAATCCATTGGAGCATTTGAGTTAAATGAATTTCTGATTAAAAACTAAATTGAGTGTGCTCCTAACAGCAACAAAGAAATAGCTGAGTGAATTTTTTTAACAAAGAGTGGCAAAAGGATGAACAAACCAGTTGGAGAACCAAATGCAAACTTGCAGCAAATAAATAAAATTCTTGAAATTACACAAATCATTTGAAAAGGAAACTATAGTTATCGAATGAGGGTTTCAAAGCATCCTTGACTACATTCACAGCAAAGAGGCTACACAAACCTACATGTACCATATAAAACTGTATACATTATTTTTCTTTCCTTTTCAATCATGTTCAAGTCAATACATAGAATGTCCCAAGAATTTACAGCTGAAAGATAGAAAAAAATACATTGTATGTTCAACAGAGGAATCGGGTTCGAAAACCCCAGCATAGAAACCCTACATACAAATTGTAAATGCCAAAACTAAATCATGACTTAAAAATGTTGATTGTCAAGTTAAGAGCTGTGACCACGTACAAGTCCAACTGCCTACAGGCAGAGAGCACCCACATAATACAACTAACAAAAAATTCGATATAGACACGACTGATAGGGGAGCTGAAGCCCACACCCCTAAAATCATAGACTACTGATAAGAGACTACAGGAAAATATCCTACATGTTTGGGCCAGTAGCAGCAAGAACTAGAGTCAACACCTGGAACGCTCGACAATCACGTGAAAGGACAACATACAGGTGTTAAAACTGTAAGAAGTTAAACCCTGAAACGGAGATAGGAAAAGTGAAAGTTTGTAAGCCTATGCTTACCAGAGGAGCACTGTTGAGCCAGAGGAAGGATTTGACAGGTCACTAACCAGCAAGGGAACCCTGCTCACAAAGGAGCAAGCCCCTTAGCACAAACAAAAAAACCAACTGAAGAACTAAAATAGAGAAAGAGAACTTACCATTGTGTAGCCAGCGAGTTGAGGTCGAATGCCAGGTCACTTGGTGGCTGCAACCTGAAACACCATAATCAATTAACCAATTAAACAATGGATCAAATACGGTGAGAGAAGAAAACAACACAAGAACAAATGCACTCAAGAGATAACAACCATTGATAACACCCACAAAACGTTCAGGGCAGAGGAACCCATTTGCAGATGACAAAGAATCGAGTCTCGAAACCCTCGAGCTAATTGACGGATAGAAGGATACAGACAACATCATTACACCAACAGAACCCAGCTAGCAGAACAAGGTCGTGATTGAAGAGTATAAACAAAGACCAATTAATTGAGCTGAGCGAAGGTCGAAAGCACAAACAGGAATGCTACAAAAATTGTTGTAGAGACCCAAGTGAACACCAGAGCACAATGTGAACAGGAAAAGGCGGAAATGACAGAGTAAAAAGAGCAATTAGGGTTCCTTAGCATAAAACAAGGCGGGAGGATGGAATCTGAGGCAAATACAGGTGTCTCCCTTATAGCCAACATGTACCAATCAAATAAAACCAATATAATATCAAACCACCAACAGATATCCCCTTAAATCACACATTTAATAATTTAATCAATCAACATTCATATCGAGACTTTTGTATATGTGCAGCTTCTATATATATGCATATACAGAAGTTGCGCATATATGGAATATATGCCCATATATGGAAGATATATGCATATATGGAAGATATGAGTTGTATATGCACATCTTCTATCTATGTGCATGCCTTCTATATATGCACAACTTCCGTATAATATGTGCATGTCTTCCATATATGTGTTTCTTCTGTATATGCACATATTTTCCGTATACAAGTTTCTTATGTATAGGTGCATATACACAACATATGCACATATAAAAATTTATGCATATATGTAATATATGTGATACAAAATCTGCACATATATAAAATTTATGTGACTTCCATAAATGCACATCTTTTACACATACATAAAAGTTGCGTATATAAAGAAGATACGTACATATACAGAAGTTGTTCATATATGGAATGTATGTGCATTTATGGAAGATATGCACATTTATGGAAGATATACACATATATGGAAGTTGTGCATATACTGAAGATATGCGGATATACGGAAGTTGTGCATAACTCTAGCCCCTATATATATGCACATAGTTCATATATGTGCATGTCTTCCATATATGGATAGCTTCCGTATACGTGCATGTCTTCAGTATATGTGCTTATTTCATATATACACTTCTTTAGTATGGGCACTTAAGGTATGTGCATATGGTGGTTGTTGTATATGCATATATGGAAAATATGTGTATATACAGAAGTTGCACATGCATAGGAGATATGTGCATGTCCATATATGCACACATTCTATATATGCACAACTTATGTATATCTGCATATCTTCTGTATATGTGCATATATGGAAAATATACACATATACAGTAGATATGTGCATATACACAAATTGCATATATACAAAAGATATGCACATATACAGAAGATATATGCATATACAAAAGATATGAGTTGCATATGCAGATCTTTCGTATACGTGCATGTCTTCTATATATGCACAATTTCCATATAATATGCACATGTCTTCCGTATATGTATTTCTTCTCTATATGCGCATATATTTCGTATATATGTGGCTCTTCCGTGTAGGTGCATATACAAAAGATATGCACATACACAAAATTTGTGCATATATGGAAGATATGCAATACATAAGATGTACATATAGAAAATTTATGTAACTTTTGTATATGCACATCTTTCATACATGCACAAGTTCTTTATATGAACATATCTTACGTATATCCATAGACATTTTGACAATAGTATTGAACCTTGTTGATATTGGGCTCCCTTCTCTTGAAAGTGAGATGAGGTTATTTGCATAGTGAAATTCCTCCGAGGAGGCTTGCTAATGATTAGTTTTTGAGAGAAAGATCTGCCTATGAGGCTGAAGAAACCATTGGAAGCTTATGGTTGATGAACCTATTTGATTTGGGAAGAATCACTCAGGTGCTTATGAGGAATCTTGAACCGCTAGGAGGTGCCTTAGAACTCTGGTCCTTCAACAACGATGCCTAGGCAGCTCTCTCAATCAACAATAACAAATTTCTTAATGGTATTATAATCCCTCTATTCTCCTTGGCACTAGTCCCAACTTGATGTAAGAGGTCGGGGTCTAAGTGGGGTTAGAGGTCGGCCCCTTTAATGTTATGAATGTATAAAACATAATCAACATGTTTTTCTTCCATATGTTTTGTCTAGACAAGCTAATACAACATGTTACAAATATTCATAATTGAATTAATACAACATGTTACAAATATTCATAATTGGTGAAATTGCAAGCATAGATATATGTGTTTATATAAATAACAAATTTGTAATTTGTAAAAGAGATTAATTTATATTTATCTTTCTTGCCATAAAATTATTAATGTAAAAATCCAATGATGAATGTTTCTCTTATATATTTAACGAAAAATTATGTTTTGAGCTACATTTTGATTTACTTCATAGTGAGCTCTACATGGTAAAAAATATAAATTTTCATTATGTTAATAGTTTTAAATGTTGCACCAATTCTTTACATATAAGGTTTGGTTTTTTTCTAATTTTATTATTTTAAAAATAAAAAACAATCAATTTTCTTTGTGAAATTAGCCTCACAATTGTATTCCTTGTCCACAATTTTTACGTACTTATTCCTCATTTAAATGGAAATATTGCAGCGATACAAACAAGTATCTTATACTTTCTTCTTAAAAAATATCATTTAAAAAGAATTCAAAATCCATATGATTATGGAAAAATTAATATATATGTGTACAATTTTCGACATTCCATATTTAATATAGATTTGTTTTATAGATATTTTAAAATATAAAAAATATGAAAAACATTTAATATGTGAAACAACATACCATGAAATTTTATTAATTTAGATGTAAAATATAAAATCCATTCGATTTTACAAAATATAATATTATAAATTTTCTAAAACCATGATCATTACATTTATTTTAATTCGTAATTTATAAAAGAAAATAATTATAAAGAAATATAATAAACATAACCATTCCATTTAAATAAAAAAATGAAGAAAATGATATCTACATATAATATAATTAAATCTACACCTTTACTTTAATTCATAACTTAGTTGACTTAAATACTAAGTAAATTATTGATTGGTTATTTATTATTTATTATAAGACATTAAAAAAAGAGAGTAGAAATTGGTTGTCTATGAGCTTTTAAGAAAGAATCCACAAAATTTAACTCATTACAACAATATTCATCAAAATTTACATGTTATATACATCATTGTTATATTTATATTTCATCAATATAGAGCTCTCAAAAATTTTGTGTGCTAATAAGTGCTTACTTATACATCTTAACAACGAGTATAAATTTATACCCATATGAAAACAATAATAATGATTCTAGCCAAACATGCAAAATGACCCAATTAAAAATATATTCCTAATAAAATATAAAAAAAATACAACATAATTATTATACATATTCTTGAAATATCTTCATTAATCATTCCTTACCTTGAAAATAATTAAAAATTAACACAATATCTCATCTAATAGGCTCTTTATTAATAAATAGAAAACTTAAAATAAAATTTTAATACTTTAATTATTTATATTAAAAGCAATTGGAGGTAAAAGTAATGAAATAAGTCTGAAGCTCAATACCATTTTATACCATGCTCTTATTTGTTTGAAAAAAGAAAGGAACATGGAAATAAATTTTATTTAAAAGGAAAAGTAAATATTTAATTTTATTATTTTGTTTTGGTTTAAGGATTTACAAGGAGTTGTGTTTCAGGACTCTGGGATTGAGAAACTAAGGTGGTAATATGTTCGGTATTTATTTTCACGGAAGAAGTCTTGTTAGGCAGGAGAGGCCCAGGCATCTACAATTGTAAAGTCACTTACTCTGAACAGAAATGTCAGGGATCGACCGCCATTAAACGTCAGGTTATAGGAAAGGGAAAATAAAGTCAACTAGTTGTAATTTATCACCATAATTAAAGCCTGGCTTGTGATCAAAAGAATCGGTTGGCTAGGGTTCGAGTTTGAGATCTCCTCCCCACGTGTGAATGAAATTTTAACCATGGTGTGATAATTTTTTTCGATGTTTTTCGTTTTATTTAAAATTTAAAATTTAAAATTTTTATTTTAAAAATGAAAATTGGCTAGTGAAAAATTATTCTAATTGTAAATTATTTTATCATTAATTTGATTTGACTATCATTTTTTTCATAATGGTTATTTACATGTTAATCAAGTTTTGTTTAATTATTTTAATTATTTTATATGAGTGGAGAGATATTACTAAATCTTAGTAAAAATTATTCTAATTGTAAATTATTTTATCATTAATTTGATTTGACTATCATTTTTTTCATAATGGTTATTTACATGTTAATCAAGTTTTGTTTAATTATTTTATCATTTTTACATGAGTGGAGAGATATTACTAAATCTCTAAGTAATTATTATAGAAAATTTTCATGGGGATTTGGGCAGAAATTTAATAACCAAACATAAATATATGAACTTTTTCGAAGGGTATCTCTAGACAAAGATTGAGGCATCCTAGACATTATCATTTTGGGCGATTCTTTCATAACTATTCATTATCATTTTGGGCGATTCTTTCATAACTATTCATTATCTGAGAAGCGAATCTCCTCCAAAAGAAAACACATTAAGTCTTTTATATCATCGAATAAAAATAATCCCCTCTCTTTCTCTAACACTTCCTTTTTCCACATCCTTAAAAATCTCAACTCCCAAGCCGACCATGAGGCCAATAGAGCTTGCCTTCTCGCCGAAGGAAAAGTAGAGATTAATGGTATAAGTGGGTATGTCTCCATCCCTTAAATGAATTCATGTTTATATCCCTAAAACCTCTCTTTCCTATTTCCCTTCCCCTTGTACACTCGTACTGCCTCCCATGCTCATGGTCAAGCTTCCATTTTGTTTAGCTTTATACAACTTTTTGCTCTGAAATTCCTCGTACATTTACTTAGTTTTTATGGTTATTGTCGTCATTTTGTGCATTTTTGGGTTAATCATTTTAAATTCGGGCATGATGAGGTAAATGTTTATTATTTATCATATTCCTTTGCTTCAATAAGAATTAAATTAAATTGTCATTAATGAAGGTTTAGTTGTGCCTAGGTACCAAATATCCTGCACCAGATCTTGCAATCAAAAGAGGAGCTCATACCTATGATTGATGGGTATATGGATAACCACCCAGACCTGTTTAATGGGTGACTTGTACACGATTATGTGAGTTCAAGTGCGCTCCAAAATTGTAGCTAGTTCAGTTCCTCCACCAAGTATGATTCCTGCACTCATTTGGAGATTGATATATTGGCACACTTCCGAGGAAAACCCACTACAAAAAAAATAGAATGACTTTTCCAAATCCGTTGGATTAAATCCTTAGTGTATTAAATTCCTTTTTGAAAGAGAAAGGCAAGACGATGGGCACAAAGAATAAGAATAATTTTCCAGGAAAAACAAATTGGAAATACCTTAAAATAAAAAGAAGTGTGCCCACGCTTTGCTTTTTCTAATTTAGAATATATATGATACTCATTGTATACCTTAACTACACCCTTGCGGTATCCCTAATTTCTAAATGGAACAATCTTTAAAAATTGATATTCCTCAAGCTATGGATTAAATTGACTTAGAAGAATGAAACGAGATGTGTCCACTCCTTTCCATGAGGTTAGAAGATGTTCACTTCAAATTAGAAAGCTTCTTAACTTCTTCCCTGGTTAATTAAAATTGAAAGCTTTTCGAAATTCAATTCTCTGGTCATTATTCATTCCAAACGTGAAACCATTTGAAATTAAAGTTGATTTCAAAATTAAAATTGAAAGATTTTAGAAATCCAATTTGTTGGTTCTTATTCCAAGCGTAAAACCAAAGAATCAGAAAATACCGCGAAAATTTGCACTGTTATTCCTTGAATGAACAAAATAATATAAATCTCTACTCACTTGATCTGCTTTGTGTGTTAGACATTATTTTTCAAAGCCTCCACAAAGGTAATGGAAACAATTGCTTGCTCTTGGCAACAAGGATGTCTGTTGGACGCCATGGTAAATGAGGTAATCCATGTTACAATGGATCAGAAGTCTAGAGCAGCATTCCCGGATCAAGTCCCACGGAGGTACTTTATTTTATTCACAGAACATCGGTTTTGGATCACAAAGAGAAGAACAATATTCATGTTGATGGACTCTGTGCATGTATGTTTCCTTCACTAGTTTTGGCATACATGGCATATGCATGTGGATTTTTGGTTGTGATCTGTCATTGACATGGAGGATGGCCGATATTGACAGTGGATTGCCTAGCCTTTTCATTTCTTGGATAGCCATGGTAATTGTGGGTTTATTTTTATTATTTTGTTTTGGTTGGTTCTCATGTTTCCATAGCTTAGGTTGAGTTATTAGTTCCTCGAAGTCTTGGTTGGAAAAATTCTCTTGAAGCCCAATAACAACTTAGGTTGAGTTACTAGTCCTAGAAGCCTTGGTTGGAAAAATGCTCTGAAAGCCCTTGGTGGGTTGAGTTACTAGCTCTGGAAGCCTTGGTTGGAAAAATTCTCTGGAAGCCTTGTATAAGCTATGGGTTGAGTTACTAGTCCTAAAAGCCTTGGTTGGGAACAAATGCTCTAGAAGCCTTGGAAGGCTTGGATGGAGACCAATCTGATGATGGTTTTGGTGATGTCTGACCAGGTAGTGGAATCACTGTTTGATGGGTTGAGGTGGATGGCCTCTGGAAGCCCTAGATGAGTTTTGATTGATGTGTTATATGAGATCCCACATTCATGCTTGGAACATGGCATGGAGGTGAATGGCTAAAGATAGATTTAGCTCAACCATTCTACGACTGGGTGGAACGTGGAAGTCCCATCCCAGGTTTGGATTTTACATGTAACATCATTAATGAAAGGTTATTTCTCCTTGTATTTCTATGAGCATTTTGATGTATTATATGTGGTCTATATGGTTGTACTTTCATGAGTATTTCTGTTGCTATTATGTTGGTTATGTATGTGTTTTATGATAACATCCATGTATGGCTTTCATCATGTTTTTACTTGTAATTGAATGATCAATGTATTTATGACCCAATGGATAGAATGACAATTGATGTATTAAGGCATCAATGGTTTTGAGTGATTCTCAGCTAAGTATGAGACCCCTATGCTCATAAATTTTATTTACACATGTAGATTACATATTCATGATATGTTTGATGAAATACCTGTCATGGCTAGTAGGGGTCCAATCAAGGTCTTAAACAAGAATTTTCTTTAATACTATAATTTCAATGTTATTTTACTAATTTGAAGAGATGGTTCAATTTTGGGCAATGATATGGGCTATGGGCCTGAAAAAGTGGCTCAAATATCGGAGTTGGTGGCATAACACTAATAGTTTTGGTCTCTGGTTGCTGGTCGCTGGTAGGAAAGCCTATGAGAGCAACTATGGGTTATTCGTCGCTCCCTCTCTCGTAGCATGATAGTGAATATGACCTAAGAGATCCAAAAGATTAGTGTGACCCCAAGGCAAGCTGCCTAAAGTATTGGATTGGTTCCCAAGGGTCCTGTAGCTGATGATTAATATATTTATGGTGTGTTTCTATCGGTTCCACTTCCTTAACATGACTTAGGAGGTCAAATCATATCATAGTGGCCTCTCGTCACATGTTTACCTCGACTAGCCGGTTGCTTGGGTAGATGTGGGAGGAAGGTGTTATATTAATTGATCAATCAACCCCAAATAGCTCAGACATGCAAGGAATTTGAATTACCTAGCTGGAATGGAGGAAAGGCAATCATGTAAAATTAATTGTATACTAGTTGAGTGTAAAGGTTTTGCATTGGAGGTAAGTGATCAATCCTGGGGAATTGTGCAAGGAAATAGGGAGTTCCCCTATTTTTTAGGAGATCAATTTCTCCAGAATAGCACAAAGAAATAAGAGGTTGCTTGAGGCTTCAATAGGTTGAGTGTTGACCAGAGATACTCATTCAACAGGAGAACATATTTACAGAATAGTTTGTGCTTCAGAGCTAAAGCAAGTCATTGTAATATCTTTTCATTTCATCTGAATTAATGAAAAGAGGCAAAGGGGTTTTTCCTAGTTGGATTCCCATGTAAATGATTGTGTTCTTGTGGTTTTGATGGTTGCATGTCATTGCATGTGTTTCTAAATTAGGATTTCCATTCCGTAGAATTATAGAGAATAATTTGTGTCTCTTGTTTTCACTTCGAGTTCTTGAGCAATTGCAATTTCTAATAAATTTCTACATGGTATCAGAGTCCTAAAATCACATTAGAAGCCAATTTATTGAACCTCTCCTTCAGAAATTTCGAATTGCAGCTTTAGTGAAACAATTTTGTTCTATGTTGGGAAGATGTCTTACAACAGATTGAGATTGAAGTATGCACATATACATAAGTCATCTATTCCATATATACGTGCATATACAAAACTTGTACATATATAGAAGATAACTTATGTATAGGTGAAACTTCTTTATATGCATGTATATATGGAAGTGTGCATATACAAAAGATGACTTCCGTATATGTGTAACGTTTGTATATGTACATTTTCCATATATGCACATAGATATGGAAGCATGCATATATGGAAATCACACATATGTGGAAATGCAAGTGAATTTATGAAAGTTGACATTTATATATTATATTATATATATATATATATATATATATTATATGGTTTATATTTAGATATGGAAGTCATATTCCATATACGCACATTTCCATATCTATGTGCATATGTACAAGTTGTGCATATACAAAAGATGACTTCTGTATATGTGCAACTTCTGTATATGCACATATATACATGGAACTCATCTTTCATATATGTGCAACTTTCTATATATGCACACATATATATGGAAGTAATCTTCGGTATATGCACACTTCGATATATATGTGCACATACAAAAGCCATCACTTTCATATATATGTGCATATATATAAGTTTTGCATATAGAGAAAATGACTTCTGTATATGCACGTATATATGAAAGCGTGCATATATAAAAATCACATATATGCATAAATGAAAGTACATTTATGGAAGGTGACTTCTATATATGTACATGCATATACAAAATTCCACACACAGAATATGGTTTCTATATAGATATGGAATCCATCTTTCATATATGCACACTTCCATATCTATGTGTATATACATAAGTTGCACATATATAGAAGATGGCTTATATATATATAACACATGCATAAATGCAAGTGCATTTATGAAATACGAATTCTATATATGTACTTCCGTATCTATATGCATATACAAGAGTCATATACACATGGAATATGGTTTCTATATAGAAGATGTGCATATACAAAATACATCGCTTGCATATATATGTGCATATACAAAAGTTGTTCATAGACAAAAGATGACTTCTATTATAGGGCAACTTCTATATATGCATGTATATATGAAAGCATGCATATATAGTTGATGGCTTCCGTATATGCATAACTTCTGTATACGCACAACTTCGTATATGCAACTTTTGTACATGCACAAATTATGTATATGAAAATTTTGTGCCAGCGTTGCGAGAGGGTAGGATAGAAAAATAAACACGCAAGAGTGTATGGTTGCAATGTACAATTGATCCCGTAGACCAGTTTGAACAATAGAACATTGTGTCAAAGAAGGAAACAATGAGGTTACAACAAAAAACGATGGGAAAGGAGAGAGTATCATGTGGTTTTTACATTCTCTCACATGCTGCAGGAAGGGGATAGAAGACCCAATGTGCATAGAGAAAAAAGGAGGTCAAGAGGCTCCTGTGAGAGAACAAGAATAAGGAAGGTTGAGAGGCTCATGTGGAAAAGAGTAGAACATGATGTTGAAAGGTTTGTGGGAAATCATCCACAACTCATATGAAAGACGCAAAGAGAGAGCCAAACTAGAAGCTTGTGGTTTATGAACTTGCCAAATTGGGGAGAATCACATAGGTACTTGTGAGGATTGTTGAACCACCAAGAGTTCCTTGGGGTTGAAATTATGGTTATTGACTCACTATGGAACCACCTAGATAAGTGATTTATAACCCATAGAGAAATTGTCCATAGTATTGCACCTTCTTGATAATGGGCTCTCTTCTTCGAAAAGTGAGTTGGAGTTCTTTGCATAGTGAAATGCCTCCTACAAAGCGTGTTGGCAATTGGTTTTTTACAGCAAGGCCTACTTATGAGGCTGAAGAACCCACTGGAAGCTTGTGGTTGATGAACCTATTTTATTTGGGAAGAATCATTTAGGTGCTTATGAGCATTTTTGAATCAGTAGGAGTTGCCTTAGAGCTCAGTGCTTCAACAACGATGTCTAGGCATCTCTACCAATCAACAACGACAACACATTCTTAATGGTATTTTGATCCCTCTATTCTCCTCGACACTTTTCCCACCTTGATGTTAGAGGTCGGGGTCTATAAGGACTTGTAGGTCAACCCATTTTAAGTTTTGAATGCATAAAACATAATCAATATGTTTTTCTTCAATATGTTTTGTCTAGACAAACTACTACAACATGTTACAAATATTCATAATTGGTGAAATTGCGAGCATACATATATGTGTTTATATAAATAACAAATTTCTTATTTGTAAAAGATATAAATTTATATTTTATTTTTATTTCCATGTAAATTATTAATGTAAAAATCAGAGGATGTATGTTTCTCTTATAAATTTAAAATTCCTCAACAAATCCAAAAATTATATTTTGAGCTACTACTAGACAGTTACCTTGAGAGATTATACTTTGAGCTACTGCATAGTGACCTTACATGGTAAAAAATATAAAGTTTCATTATGTTAATAGTTTTAAATGTTATAGTTTTTTCTAATTTTATTAATTTAAAAATATAAAACAACAATTGTCTTTGCCAAATTAGCCTCACAATTGTATTCCTTGTTCATAAATTTTATATATTTATTCTTCATTTAAGTGGAAATATTGTAGTAATACAAACAATTATCTTATACTCTCTTCGGTAAAAAATATCATTTAAAAAAATTCAAAATACATATAATTATGGAAAGAATAATATATATGTGTGTACAATTTTCTACATTCCATATTTAATATAGATCCATTTTACAGATATCTTAAAATATATATAAAAAATGAAAAACATTTAAGATGTGAAACAACACACCATGGATTTCTATTAATTTACATGTGAAATATAAAATCCATCCAATTTTAGAAAATATAATGTCATAAATTTTCTAAGAAAATTAATCAATACAGTTATTTTAATTCATAATTTATAAAAGAAAATATAATAAACATAATCATTCTATTTCTCAAAATAAATGTATTTCTTAATTAAAAAAATAAAAAATGAAGAAAATGATATGTGTGTGTGATGTCCACATGTAATATAATTAAATCCACACCTTTACTTTAATTTATAACTTAGTTGACTTAAATACTAAGTAAATTATTGATTGGTTATTTATAATAAGACATTAAAAAAAGAAAGTAGAAATTGTTTGTCTATAAATTTCCAAGAAAGAATCCACAAAGTCTAAGTCATTACAACAATATTCATCAAAATTTACATGTTATATACATCATTGTTATATTTATATTTTATCAATGTAGAGCTATCAACAATTTTGCATGCTAATAAATACTTGCTTGCACATCTTAACAACGAGTGAAAATTTATCTCCATATAAAAACAATAATAATGATTCTGGCCAAACATGCAAAATAACCCCAATTGAATATGTACTTGTAATAAAATATAAAAAATATAACATAATTATTATACATATTCTTGAAATATCTCCATTAATTATCATTCCTTACTTTGAAAGTAATTAAAAAAATAACACAATATCTCATCCATCTAAAACAATTTGGGAATATGCTCTTTATTAAATAAATAAAAAACTTAAAATAAAATTTACATTAATTTTAATTCTTTATATTTAAATAAATTAAATGTAAAAGTAACGAAATAACTCTCAACTTCAATACAATTTATACCATGCTCTTATTTAAAAAATACATTTTATATAAATAAATAAAAAAATATATTTAAAAAAATAAATAAAATGACTATACCAAATCCGTTGCATTAAATCTTTCGGTGTATTAAATTCCTTTTTAAAAGAAAAAGGCAAGACGATGGGCACAACGAATAAGAATATTGTTTCAGAAATCACAAATTGGAAATGCCTTAAAAGAAAAAGAAGCGTGCCCACCTTTGCTTTTTCTAATTCAGAATAAATATAATACTCATTGTATACCTTCACTACACCCTTGTGCTATCCCTAATTTCTAAATGTAACAGTGTCTTTCAAAATCTAATATAATGGATTGATGGAAAACACCTTAGGTACCTAACATTTAATGTATAATCTCTACCCTCTTTCAGCGTTTAATGCCTCATCTCTACCATTGTTACTCTTTTAGTGCTTATTTTAGAATTTGTAAAAACTTTCAATCTTCGGTGCTCATTTTTGAATTTGAAAAAACATTCCACCATGGGCGTTAACTTTTTAGTTTGAAAAAACATTTAATGATCACATTTTTATGCATTTTCTCTAGATCATGATCATGCATTTCTTTGCATTTGCTCAAGGTCACTAATGATAACAAAATCTTGTGGAGAGGATCAAAGTGAAGCTTGTGCAGCTTCGTGGAGATGAAGCATGGCAAATAATAATGAAAGGTCATGACCATGCCCAACTTCACAGCTAGCAACTGTATATAATGTCGGTGAGCATGGATAAGTTCTACACTTGTTTCCACATATTCCATAAAAATGTACTGCTTCAAAAGTTAAAAATGAGCCTCTTCACTCTCCTTTGTGGCTGAATCAAGAGTTAATAGACAGAGAAATAATGAAGATGGTCTCTATGCAATTGATGTTAAAATAAGATAATTACTCCTATTACTCCTGTTTGAGTGTTGAGTCAAATCAAGTGATATACTTTTTTTAGTGTGTGGTTATATATCAAGGCATGTCACTAGTCGAAAAGGTTAAATATCCTTCATCGGGTTCATTGTAAGCATCATGTTTTGTGTGATCAATAAAACAACCACAACTTGTTATGCCGAAAGACGTCCCCCCTATCAGAATTAGCAAGTTAATCATTTCCTTAATTAATCTTTTTGATTAGATGGCGTGAATTGAAAGATGCCGGTATATTCTTGTAGTCGTTAGTAAATCAATGGATGAAATTAGCTACAATAACTTTCTTGCATGTCTAGGACACATACTTAGACCATACTTAAATTAATTTTTCACATAGCGTGATTAAAAATTTACTGTGTCTCTCATTGATAACCATGTATGTAGGATTAAGAAAAAATGAAATAAAAAAATTACTATCGAACACCCTTCTTTCATAGTGGCTTTGAAAGTGGTTTCTTTGCATTCTGAAACGTATGCATGGTTGAAGCATAAGGACATGTTTTGATAGATTACAATGACGGTTGAAGGATTTATGCCCGACAATCGTCCATAACCATGACAATGAGGTATGTAGGCATAAATTTGAGTAGTAAGGAGATGTTTCATGCATTACAATGAGGGTTGAACCATTTGTGCCCGACAATCATTAATAACCATGACAATGAGGTATGTAGGCATCGATGGATGAAACATTTTTATAATTTAGTTAAATACAGTCGAAATGTGAAACGTTCTACCTATTCGTATTCTCCTCGACCAGGCGTTTTTTGTTTTTAGTTACATTACAAAAGTTCGAACCTCATACTATGGCGCATTGGATATATTATAATCAAACGCTTTGTGGATGCATGCATTTCTTTGTTAGCACTTAAGGTTGTTGGAATTGTCGAAGGATAACTGGAATGATGGCTTCTCTCGGCTTCTATCTGGTAGAAAAGGTGGAAAATCGCATTGCGTTTTTAATTGTTTCCAAGCTCTCGCGCCTATCTCTGATAATTTGTTGTAGCTCATGTTTGATTGAATTATTCCCTACTATTTTTTTAGGTTTCAGCATTGGAGAAACGCTTTCTTAGTGATTGTCAAACGCTCTATGGATGCATGCATTTCCTTCTTAGCACTTAAGATTGTTGGAATTACTATTTATTCAGGTTTCAAAGGCATTCAAAAATCGATCTTACAGGTATGTACAATTTTTCTTTCTGCAATATTTTTCAAGTTTAATTCAAATGAGATGAATAGCCCGTGCAAAAAAAATAAGGGAATCGATTGTGTATAAACCATTTACAAGGGAAAATGCCCGCATAAACATACGTTTCCGCCCTTCTGTACAGCCTTGTCACATTTCTCGAGGTTTAACCTCGTCGCAATCGGCCATCGATGCTACCACAGTCATACGTATATATATATGTATCTTGATGGCCCCTTCCGCTTCGATATGTGATATCGAAGCGTTAACGTATGTTTTAGCATCAAACCACATTAATGAAAATATATGGATTGCACAGGAAACCCGCTGCGAATCATATATATAGCGGATATCAAATTTTATAGATTCGCCACTATACGCCCATTACCTTCGGGTCTCCAAGGCTTTGCATTACGTACTCCGATCTGCACTTCCTCCGATTGCGATTTGCGATCAGATCTTTTCGTCGATCCGATCCGTGATCCGATGGTTGAGATTAAGTCACGCGATCGCATATCACTCAAGCTCAATGCCAGACTCCTTCCGCTTCCATACGCCGATGTGATATCTTTATGGACCCGATAGGGATATAAACCATTCCCTATAATATTTCAAGTCTGGTAGTTGATTCCTACTGTGTTTTTCACCGTTTGTTTGTGTAATTGGGTTTTCCACTTGCGGGAGTTAAACTATATAATGAGCCTGCCGATGCGATATTTCGCCTTCCCTATTCGATCTATGATTCGACGGTTCAGATTAACTTGCGCGATCGCATATCGCTCAACCTCAATGCCTTCGTGATATCCTGGCCCATAGAAAAAAGATCGGGACTTAAAACCACTTCACAAGCTTTATAAAACCTTAAATCACACATATATAAGCTTCCCTTTACAAAAACTTTGGTTACATATGTTTTTTACACATAAATCTCTTATCGGCACATATTTCCTTATAAACAATTCACAATGAAAAATGCCCGCATAAACATAGCTTTCCGCCCTTCCGTACAACCTTGTCACGTTTCCCGAGCTTTAACCTCATCGTAATCGACCATTGGTCCTTCCACGGTGATACGTATATATATGTATGTTCATCGCCTCTCCCGCTCCGATAAGCAATATTGGAGCATTAATGAATGTTTTAGCATTAAACCACATTAATAGAAATATATAGGTTACACAGGAAACCCACTGCGAATCATATATATAGCGGATCTCAAATTTTATAGATTCGCCACTATACGCCCATCGTTTCCGAGTCTCCAAGCCTTTGCATTGCACACTGCGATCTACACTTCCTGTGATTGCAATTTGCGATCAGATCCTAACCGTCGATCCGATCAGTGATCCGACACTTGAGATTAAGTCGCACAATCGCATATCACTCAAGCTCAATGCCAGACTCCTTCCGCTTCCACACGCTGATCCGATATCTTTACGGACCTGATAGGGATATAAACCATTCCCTATAATATTTCAAGTTTGGTAGTTGATTCCTACTGTGTTTTTTCACCGTTTGTTTATGTAATTGGGTTTTCCACTTGTCGGAGTTAAACTGTATAATGAGCCCGCTGATGCGACATTTCGCCTTCTCGATTCGATTTGCGATCCGACGATTCAGATTAACTCGCGTGATCGTATATTGCTTAACCTAAATGCCAGACTCCTTCCACTTCCATATGCCGATCCGATATCTTTATAGACCCCATAGGGACATAAACCGTTCCCTATAATATTTCAAGTCCGACACTTGGTTCGGACTGTGTTTTTCATCGTTTCTTAATGTAATTGGGCTTTCGCTTGGGGGAGTTAAACTGTATAATGGCCCCACCGATGTGATATTTCGCCTTCTCGAGTCGATCTCAACCGTTGATCTTCCCAGATCTAAGGGTTGCTGAGCATCTATCTTCGCTCCTGCGCTCGTTCGTTTAACTTAGAATTTATGCTAAGTCTTCATTTTTTTTCTCTTCTTTAAAGGTTTCATCCCATTGTTCTTGAGTTGTCACAGTTTCAAATATCAATGTATTGTCAAATTTTTTCTACTGCAATAAATCACTGCTTGTCTCGTTTAACAGACATTCTCCATCCTCCTTTACTTCAGAATTTTCTATCTTCTGAAAGATACTTCTGCATAATTCTGATAGATTCAAAAGATTGGTCATCCTCTGTTAGTGTTTGTTCTCCCAGGGTTAAATCATCTGCATAGGTTCCTTCCTTCTTAAGATCTTTTAGTAGAAAATGGAAAATTGTGTGTGGTAAATTATGTATTTATGTTACTTTTAGTTTTATTCAACGTTGAATTGTTTTGTTGATATCAAATGCCTTTTTTTTTACTGTTAGGTGGTTTCACTGTTTCATCATGGATCCAGCTATTTGGAGTTCTCTTCCATTCGGAGTTCTTGAATTTGTGTTGATGTGGCTCCCTTTATCGGTTGTGATAAAGTTTGGCACTGTGTTTAAAAAATGGAAGAATGCTTTGCAGGACCCTTCTTTCTTTTTACGTTGCAAGAATGTCTCCACGAACCAATTTGGATTTCTTGTACGTTTTCTTAATAGTGAAGACAATTGTTTTGCTACGCAATACCTTAATCAGAATGGCCACATATATCAATTTCATATGGGATTCATAGATTCAAGATACATAGTAGAGTGTGTTGTTGGACCAATGGTGGTTTTATCCTTACCAACAGAATGCTCCCAGACACACAACTATTTTGCAGCGAATCCATTTACAAAGGAATTTAAAAAATAAGGCCAGTACAAATTGGAGACTCGGGGTTCTTTTCATTATTGGAAAATGTAAGCAACAAAAAATATGATTGGGTTGTTCTAAAACATATCTATGATGGAATGCAATCTGAATTTTATGTTTGTAGTAGTCGTGATAGGGTATGGCAAAGGGCTGGTGTTCCATTTGGTGGCACTTCACCCTCCAAGAATGTAGTATTTTATAAAAGTAAAATGTTTTGGCTGTATCTCGACAAGGAGTATGAAGATTATCCTCGGTCCGGGTATATAATCTACTGGTTTGACGTAATAAAAAAAGAGTGGGGTTTTTCATTTGTTCCAATAACTGACATACGTTGTATGTCGTTAGCAATATACATGAATCAGTTCATATGCCTTGTCAATGATGGGCCCACTTCTGTATGGTTAATTGAAGAATTAGATCATTTCCAATTTGTTCAATCGTGTTTTGAACGAAGAATTGACTACTTTGAAGATGATTGGGGTTTCAGATGGAAGTTGTTGGAAGAAATTTCTGTAGATATAAATAGCAAATGTCCTGGCTATCTTCCGTTCCGAATAGTCCATGGTCTGGTTCTTATCTGCAACAGCAGTGAAGTTCTTTTCCTATTATATAACATGGTGGCTCGCATCTATTTTCCAATAGGTATTGATAGTTCAACTAATGGGCAGATGTCTCGGTTTTGGTACCTAGCACAAGAGGATTGCAATGATTTGATTGAGTATGGAGCTGTTTTTGCAATTGTTGCCCATATGGATTCTGTTGATGAGATTCCACCATTGGATATGGTGATGGATTCTTAGGATATTAGTATTCTTGGCGGTTCTTATAAATATTTCCATTTTATATATTCTCTGTGGTTGTGGAAAATATTTCAATTTTTGCCTCTATACATACTGTGTGTGTTTATGGTAATACTTTAAAATTATGTTTGTATCAATCTTTGTGATGTAAAATATTTAATATTGTTTCCGCTAAGGTTTTCTTATGTACATGTAGATGTTTGTCAATTTTATGCTTTTTTCTTTGTTTGTATAATGATAATTTCTATGATTTATGTTATACATTATATTTGTAATGGTTTTTGTCATTGATTCTCAAACAATTTTATATGTTTGTGTTTATTTTAATATTTATATTTATATTTTGATAGTGTATATAGTTCCAAATTTTTAGATTCTTGTGTCGCAATAGTGTGGGTTCCATTTTGATTATAATATGATACATGGAAATTTAGGCTTATTTTTTTGTTTGGGCCATTTGGAAGAATTTGTTTGTTTTTTTTTCCATTTTGAAATTATTTGTTTTTGTTTTTAGGCATTTGGAAAAATCCTTATACATTTTCATAAGTTTATATGCTTGGAAAAAAAAATAAGATATACACTTTTTATGTTCGATGTTTATGATTGCATAATGAATACTTATTATTCATTGTAGACATGTCATCTAAAGGAATAAGCGTGCATGCAAGAAAAAAAAAATTGTCATCAGAGTCATGTGAGAGGTCTAATGAAAGTCATCGTTTGCGGTATCAACAAAATAAGGATGCGATAAATAAGCATAGGAGAGCTGCATATAAGAGAAAAATGAGTGAAGCCACTCTTCAAAATGATTCTATAGTATGGACGATATAATGGAAAGAAAATTTCTTGTTGATAGTTCATTATCAGGATATGCTCCTCCTCAACATAGCCCTGTTGTTTGATGCTCATCTAAAAATGTTCACAACATTGGGGAAACATCTTGCAATCGGGAAGAATTTCATATCGATATTGTGCATGCAAATGTCCACCCTAACCCTTTCGTGTGTCCAATTACACGTTCTGATCGCCAGAGGATGCAAATAAGCGATAGTCGAGGTAATGATGACATTTTCTGTGATGATTTGAATGATAGTTTACTTGGCCATTTGTTTGATAATTTGGATTCAGCTGCTCGAAACAAAAGACCTTCAAATCCTGCTTCTCAAAGTAATGTGGTCCCACCAAGAGAATCAGTCATCCCTAATAGCATTTTGCATGGCACAATGGAGGTAACACAATTATATTTTGGTTTTCACTACAATAGTGGTTGTTTAGCTACATTCCAGACTGATGTAAATTTTCAATTTTTTTTTATTTGCTTTTTGTTTTTTATATTTCTAATTGCTTAGACAATGAATTTTATTTTCTTTGAACAGGACAAAAGTCACTCCAATAGAGGCATAGAAATTAATTTCATAGATGTTACATCTACCGATGTTAGAAGTGAAGAGGAACTATCTCATAGCGTTCATCCACATCGCCAAACAAATGTAAATATTGAGTGGATTTGATATTTTTCTCATTTTCTCATTTATAATTGCCTTGAAATTATGTTTTCTAACATTTCATGGAGAAACCATAATGTCATCTCGTTAGGTTGGCCAATTGGAATCCAAAAGATCAAATTGTAAAACTATTGTAGATGTGTTTGATTTATTTTCAATGTTTGAATCTTTATTTTTTGGACATTTACTTTTATAACGTATTTTATTTCTTTGGAACAGGAAACAACTCATTTGAATAGAAGCAAAGAAACTACATGCAAAAATGTTCCGTCCACTGTTCTTAGAATCCAAGAGAAACCATCTGATAACCCTCATCCACATGAAGACAGAAATGTAAATTTTGAATGCATTTGATTATTTTTCATTTTCTTCATTTACAGTTAGTTTCAAATTAAATTTTAAAGTCTTTTATGATAGAGAGACCTTTACATCCTCTCAGATTTGTGAAATGCACACCATAAATTTGGAAACACATTCTCATAGATGCATTCCACGCGGTTCAAATTTTCGAAGGGAATCTCATGTTATTGAAGATGAAGTAAATGTTAGAAGAGATTTTACTCATTGAAATGGTTTTCAACATGGTTCGGCGAGTAGAGATCATATTCATTTTGATGAAAAACATGATTGCAGTGCATAAAAGGTTTCGAGCAAAGATAGATAGCTTATCAATTGTCCAAATGTGCCACATTTTCCAAGAATCATATCCTGGAATCATTGTTGTCAGATATTCTGAAGGACCTCTTTGTAGACGATGTAAGAGTGAAAGAGGAGCCCATCGTTTTTGTCAGTATAATAACATGGATCCTGGCGAGCAACCTCATATTTTAAGAATTCTTACTCAAGTTGAAGAAATTCTAATAGCATGTGTGAATCCCATTTTGCAAGTGACACATGCTCGAGGTGGGCAATATAAGTATAGTGGTGATACAATTAACTTTCCTCAAGATATTTCTACAATTGTACAAAGCCTTCCCTGATGTGTTGAAGATATTGACTTTCTAATTGTGAGGAGACATGGCGCTGAGTCTAAATATTATGAATGTTATGTCAAAAGATCTCGAGTGACGGATGCATTGCTTTTCAAAATATAGCATGATAAATACTATCGAGATATTGTAATTGATTATGATTCGCTGAATGCTCTGCCCGAAAGTTCAACAGATGTCTCCTCCAGGCTTAAACTTGTTAATTATCATATTGAAGAATCTGAGGTCAATGAAACTAATAATGAAGAGTTTCATGTTGAGCATTTGCCCTTTCTTCCTTCTTCCTATGTTGTTTGCCTACCAAATGAACGCAGAGAAGTGGAAGAAATTAGAGCATTTCTTGATAATGTTCATTCTTCACATGTTCAAGGCATGGATTGGCCCACTATTGGAACCTCTCCTATGAATGAATATAATACAAAGGGGTTGTTCGATATGGCATTCCCGACATTGTTCCCCACTGGTGATGTTGATTGGTTGCAACCACGTGTTTGTAGTGTTGAAGTTCATGAGTATGCATTGCATCTTCTTAGGTACTATGATAAGAGATTTGGAAGCCATCCTCGGTTTCAATATTACCTATTGAACATGATAATGCGGCATCGGAGCCAAGCAACTGCTGCAGTTTTTGCAAAGAAACATTTACATGATAACTCACCTACAACAGTTGAGCAGTTGCGTCACCAGCTATCTAATTTACCAGATAATAAGTTGGCTGAGCATCTTATGCGGTTTGGTTCTTCTCTAAGAGGTACAAGGGCATACTGGACTAAGTGTCGATCTGAATTGACGGACATGATTACTCAGTTAGGATGTCCATCTTTATTTTTTACTTTAAGTGCAGCTGACACAAAGTGGCCAAAGTTGCATAACCTCATGCTCATACATTCACTTTCTCGTTCTTCAAATGAGCATCATATGAAAATTGATAATGTTATCTAGTACCCTCATATTGTTGGAACATTTATGCACCAGAGATTCAATATTTTTCGAGAGGAAGTTATCCAAAAATACCTTAAGGCTAAAGAATTTTGGTACAGGTTTGTGTTGAATTTTCCTTCTATACTTTTTCAACTTTTATTGTGGTTCTATTTATGTTGTTTGAAGTAACTATATGTTCATTTATTTCAAATATGAGTGGCAACACAGAGGTTCAGTGCATATCCATGGTTTCCTATGGTTAGAAGGTGGTCCTGACATGGAAATACTTGAATGGTCAAATAGCTCTGGTGTACAGCTTGCAAAGATGTTCTTCGACAAATATGTAACTACATGGAATCCACGTGACATCCATCGTCACAACATAATGGTTCCACGAGGCCTCAATGATGACCCTTTCCTATTGAATACTTGTCAGGTTTTCTCTTGTGATCATCATAATGATTACGAAGAATTGTTAAACAGTGTCCAAAGGCACACAAAGTGTATTGTGGGTTCTTGTTTGCGTGAAAAGGGCGCTATTCTAACATGTCAGTACAATGCTCCATGGGACCTTTGTGGTGAATCAAGATTGTTCATAGATGATCAAGGAAGAAAAAAATATGAGCCAACAAGAAATGATGACAGGCTTAATGTACATAACATTGACCTTCTAACAATGTGGCATGCAAATGTTGATTGCCAACTAGTGCTTTCTCGCTATGCTGCGTTGAAATACATTGCTAAGTATGCATCAAAAGCAGAAAAAAGGTCTGAAAGTTATCATCATATGTTAACTAGAATTTTAAATTTTGTTGGCCCTGAGGATCCTGATTTATGTGCATATAGAAAGTTTCTTGCAGAAACGATTGTTGACCATGACATTGAAGCACAAGAAACATGCCATATGTTGCTTAAGCTACCTCTTATTGTTTGTAGTCGGAATTTTGTTTCCTTGAATGTTGGAAGAAAGGTTTTTAGCAAAATATCAAGGGATGGCTTGCAATGTTCATCTGAGAATACTTTTGTTCAACATTATCAGAAGAGACCTTTTTTCCTTGAACATCTATCTTTGATAGAAACAACAAGATCTTGGACATTTGATAGCAAGCGTAAACAAGATCAATGGAAGGCTAGAGATGTTCATGCTATTGTTCGGGTTTGGCCACGATTTTATTCTATTCCCGGTGAGGCTTCAGAGGAATTTGAAATGTTTTGTTGGTCAGAATTGCTATTGTACAAGCCATTTCGTGACATTTCTATAGAAATCGGCCTTTCAACTGAAGTTATTATTGAAAGTTGGAGGAATTTTCGATATCGAGCATGGCATGTTGATCGACAACCATCAATTATTACAATATTGAAGATGAAGAAGATGGTGATTTTTCTAACCACGAAATGAATGTTGAAGATAATTTTCAAGAATGGCATATTTTCTCTCGTTTGGTTCCACCAAACAATGTGAATGTTTCTGAGCTTCACACCCTTGGTCGAAGGGACTTTGATATATCCTTTGACTGGGAAAGTACAACTATTTCTAATGATATTGTAGAGGAAGCTACTAATTCTATAAGGATTGCAAAATCAGCGGGTGATATTGTTGACCTTTCAAATAGAACCTTTGCATCTCCAGGTTCTTTGTCGGAAAAACAATGACTTGCTTTTGAGATTGTGTTAAGGCACTTTGCTGAATATGAAATTTGTGAAGCTCGTCTTATGACTATTCAGGGCACTGCGGGCACTGGGAAGTCTTTCCTTATCCATTGTATTTTTGAAGCTCTTTCTAATTCGTCAAGTGATGGAAGAAGCCCTTTGCTTCTTCCTGCACCAACAGGAATAGTTGCTTTTAATATAGATGCAAAAACAATACACTCAGCTCTAAAAATCCCAATTAAAGATATGCAGCCACTACAGGGACAATCACTTGCAGTATTCCAAGAAGAAATGCGACATGTTAGATATATATTGATTGATGAAATGAGCTTTCTGGGATCAAGGTTGTTTATGCAGATAGATGCTCGGTTACGAGAAGCATTTCCAGAGAAAAAGAATTGTCCTTTTGGTGGGAGATCCATCATCCTTGTGGGTGACCTTGGCCAACTACCTTCTGTGAGAGATAAGCCTCTATATGCAAGTAATACAGAAGGAAAGTCTTGTGGAACAAATTCAACATTGTTGTCACTTTTAACACAATCTTTCGCCAACAAGGGAATAATGAGAAACAATCTTGTTTTCATAGAGTCCTTAATAACATAAGAAACGTAGAACCTGTTCTCAAAGATTGGGACTTTCTTATGTCTCGGGTTGATATGAGGTTGCATCCTACAGAAAGAGATTTATTTAATGCAGCAGTTCACATGTTTCCAACAAATAATTTGGTGTCCTTGCATAATAGGCATATGTTAAAATCATTAAATTCTCCAATTGCATGATGTGTTGCTGAATATTCAATGCATTCAGAAACCGATGGTGTTGATGATAATCAATTGGACAGTGAAGTTTTGTTGTTGCGTGGTCAGCGTGTTATGTTGACATGTAATTTATGGGTTGAAGCTAGCTTGGTGAATGGTGCACTTCGTTTTGTTAAGGATATATTCTATGCACCTACCTCTAAGCCACCTACACTTCCAATGTTCACAAGTGTTGTTTTCGATAAGTATGTTTGTGTTCCATTTGATGCAAGCAATCCAAACATTGTCCCTATCACCCCAGTGATAAGAGGAAATCGAAAAAAAATTCCTTTGAAAATGGCATGGGCTCTTACAATCCACAAGTCACAGGGATTGACTTTAGAACGAGCGTCAGTTGATATCGGGAATAAAGAGCAGCAAGGCCTTACCTTCACAACCATATCAAGAGAGAAACCAATAGATGGTTTACACATTGCACCACCTTTTACATTCCAACGTTATGCCAAGATGAAAGATAGTGCATATGTTACAATTATGAAGAAGGAAGACGAGTGATTGAAGTCCATATCACTATGAAATACAACTAATAACATTGGCACCTTCTTTGTAGTTTTGAACTTCAATTCATGTAGACAAAACTGAAAATATATGTAAAGCCTCAATTTTCTTTCTGTGGTTGCAATGTTGGTTAAATTTTGATTATTTTAATGAATGAACACTTCCTTATGTGAATGTGATAATGATAAACCATGACTACATTAATAATAAGACATTTAAATCACTACATTGTAAACAGTAAATAGAATTCAGGCCATAAATACATTGATATCAATACATGAATGTATTAATACTATAAATGTCAAGAATATTGATATAAACACCTAGAACATGAAATCACAACAACAATATTATAAATTTAAACAATATTTTCATTTATGGATCCTGCTGAACAAAGCGAAGGGATCCACACAGAAGACCACAACAATAAAAAATGCACGAGAAAGATATAAAATAGTAACGCTGCCATTGGAGAAAAGCAACATAACTGAAAAAAACATATCTAAATTGGACGCATTGGATTTAAAGAAGAACAACATAATAGGACACTCTAAGACCAAAGATATACAAATTTTCACATAAAAACAACACTAGTGTTTAAAATAATTGCAATTTAACCAACATTGCAACCACAGAAAGAACATTGAGTCTTAAACATCAGAGTAACATCTAGTTCATTTTCAAGAACATGAGATTGGCTTTGCAAATTTGAAGCATGTGGAATGGGTCTATAACAATGTCTTTATCATACAACTGAAAAATATATAAATATTCTTATCTAAGCCGGGTGATTTATAAACAATGCGATATTTGATTATTCCTAAAAGAGAAATAAGCATATAGATGGCTTACTTATCAAATAGAAAGATGCATTCATATAATGGTTACTTTGTTTAAGAAATTAAACAAAGTATTTATCAAAACATTATCACATTCATCAATATATATATATATATATATAGCTCACATATATCCTCTGAAATATAACAATTCTCAATCTTCAGAAATGACATGATAAAGAATTATTTGAGAAAAAATACGTATATCAACCATAGCAATTTTTAAACAAGTGTTCATTCACATAAGGAAATAAGACAAAAACAATTATAGAAGTACCATGTGCATTTGAATCCTTCCGGTGTGAACAACACTTTGATTCCACTTTGCTATTTGAGAAAAACCTCCAGAAGATGCAAAAGTGCAAGTCTTGAAAAAACTTCTTGATAAAAAATGTGAAATCTTGATGCAGTTTTTGATAAAAAAAAATATTTAGAAGTAAAGCATATAGATGGCTTGCTTATCAAATAGAAAGATGCATTCATATAATGGTTACTTTGTTTAAGAAATTAAACAAAGTAGTTATAAAAACATTGTCACATTCATCAATCTATATATATATATATATATATATATATCGCTGTCATATATCCTTTGAAATATAACAATTCTCAATCTTCAGAAATGATATGATAAAGAATTATTTGAGAAAAAATACATATATCAACAATAGAAATTTTAAACAAGTGTTCATTCATATAAGGAAATAAGACAAAAACAATGATAGAAGTAGCGCATGCATTTGAATCCTTCCAGTGTGAACAACACTTCGGTTCCACTTTGTTATTTGAGAAAAACCTCAAGAAGATGCAAAAGTGCAAGTCTTGAAAAAGCTTCTTGATAAAATGTGAAACCTTGATGCAATTTTTGATAATAAAAAAATATTTAGAAGTATAGTAGTGGAACTTCCCAAGTCAGAATTTTATACAAATTGAGGACCCTTTCTAAATACATGAAAGGATCTTAAATACTAAAAATAAAAAGTACTATCAAGAAAAATCTCCATAAGGTGTTCAAAGTGTGACATGAAAATTTGGGATTTGGTATAAAATTAGCAGTGCGATGGTGGTTGACCTATTTCATTGAATCGACCTCTTCTCTTGTGCTTGCAGCTCACATATTGCTAGCATTGGCTGGATTTCCGGAGGCTGTCTCATCCTAGAATGTAGCTAGGATGTGTAGGTGGCATCGGAGAGTTTGGGAACCATACAGTTGACCACGTCAGACAGGCATTTCATGGCCATCTGCTGGCTATGAGGCTTGACTAGAAAAACTAGAATGCATCCCACGTCAAGTTTTGAACTTCTCCAATCTGTTTTTCTCTGCTTGCTAGCTCCTATCTCCATTGATGTTCCAGTTCCTTTGCTTTGGGGAGTTTGCCTGGGGAGCAATCGGAAATCAAATTAGACATATATAAACTGTTATTTACTAATTCGATTACAACATTCATTGTAGCTCTGGCTCTAGAAGTTTCTCTTTCGGCTTTCATTAGCTGAGATTCCCATTCCGAAAATAGGATTTCCTTGTGTGATTCTTGTATTTTTGGCAGTTTTGCAGCCATTCCTTCCTCTGAATTCTGCCAAGAGAGAAAGTTTGTTATTTTTTCATCTGCTTTCTCCAGTTCCAATCTCCTGTCAACTGCCTTGTCAATAAATGATGCAGAGATGTCTCAAAACGGGTCGGCCAATGATATATTATGGGAAAGGATGTTCAATTGCCGGGACACGGCTTTTGTTATCTCCAAGGCTTCTTTTTTGAATTCAGTAACCCATGGATAACCGTTGTATTTTTCTATTTGTAATTGTAGTTGTGCAATTTGATCATCCTTTGCCTTCTTTTCTTGCTCAATTGCTATATGAAGGCTGCTTAGTTCTTGAGACATATTTTGTTGATTCTGGAGAGCTTGCTTATCAGTTTTTCATTTCTCCAGTTTCAACTGTTCTTTAAGTTGCTCATTTTGTTGGCTTTGTTTTGCTAGTTGCTGTTCTAGTTGATTAATCTTTTTCTGTTCTTCTGCCGATTGCATCTCAAGCTCAAGCTCAGTGATCCTTTGATCTTTATCCCTAATTAGTTGACTAACCTCTGAGGCTTTGTCCATTGTTGCTACTGTGTAAGCGCCTGCATAATGAGATATTTTTTTTAAATCCTCGGAAGGATTGACTTCTGACTTCCATACCACATTCATGATTTCGTTGTGAGGAGTTAAAAGAGGTGCTTGATTGGTTTTCCTCTGTCTTTTAACTACAACCCTGTGCTTTGGACTGTAGAATACATCAAGGGGTGGTATTTCTTATATTTTTAGTACAATCCCTTCTGTGGGATTTTTGGGAATGATTTCTATATCCCACTAGATTTTGGGTGGGCCATTTGTCCCTTCAATTGGAACACTAATAAGCTCAGACTATTGTGCTGTGGGCGGTTTTGGTGTAGTGAGGTTTTGGGAGTCCTTTGGGCTTTTTATGATTTGCTCGAATTGCTCCCATTCATTCATTAAAGTTGGATCAATATTTATGTCAGTATGAAGGACCTCACTAGTTCCTTCCTTTGTCCTTTGCATTTCAGGGCTCTTCTACTTTTCAGGAATCTTTTGGGTAGTTTTTCCAGAACTTTTCCCTTCATGTTGCAGCGTAGGGGTGCTATTTAATAAGTGCATTGGTAGAGTTTCCAACCTCCTTGTTCTGAACTGTAGAAATGATTCTACTCCCTCTGCTCCCAATATGATTTTCGCGAGTTGTTTTACTTGAGAAAATAAGTAAGTTGAGGTGAACAAATGATCATAATCATATTTCTCATGTTCAAACTTATCCATTTTGACATGAGAGGTGAAGTTATAGGCTATTGCTTTTGGATCATATTGCCTCTTTGGAATGGTTGCTAACTTTAGCGCTTTTATTTTCTCTGCTTCTTTCTCTGCATGTTTGAAGTCAGGTAGTTTGAAAGCACCACATGGGAGGGGGAATGAAGGCCACATTTGCTTTTTGGATTCCTTTAGGTTTCTGGACATCCTTGCTTCTGTGATTTGATAAGCTATTTCCCTGGCAAATAGTTTATCGAGAATGTATAAGGGGAGAACATGTGGAGCAACAGTGCTTCCAAAAAGTATAATGTAGGTGAAGTTTTCTTTACCAAACCAGTTACCAATTGATGTTACGTCGACAGTGGCTTCATCGGATAACCGAGGAGTGGGTTTATTAAATATAGCATAATGAACAGGCAAAAGAAAACCATGACAGATTCTATAAAGATGGTTTTTATAATGGGTTTTCCACAATTCCTTATGATAGATGTGAATGGGGTTTGGGTCTTGTGGAGTCCATTTCCAACCTAGAATGGGGTAATCAGAATTGAAACAGATAGTGTCCATAATGTAGGCACTCATATAAAACGGGGGTATTACTCGGGTATTCACGAACCTATTTTTTTTATAATCAAGGATATGGTTGGCCATTTTATTGGACAAAATGGTTGCCCAATCCATGATATATGAATTAACTACTGCCTCCATTAAAGGGACCATTTCAATTGAAAACCTAGCGAAATCAAAGACTCCAAAGAGTCTACACATCATAGCACCAGCATAGCAGTAAGGAGATGCTAAGGAGTCAACGAAATACATACCCGATGATTCATTCTTGTGTTTGTTTGGGTAATTCCTCCACTGGCTGATAGGATCTGATTCCATGTCATTTTCTTTGGCAAAGGCTTCGATAAATGCCTTGTTTTAATGCTTCTGTGGTTCTGCCAAATGGTACATCTTTTTGATATCTTCTGCTCCGAATGACTCGAACATCCTTCCATCAACCGTAAAAAATGCTCTGTCTGTAATGTTGATACTATCGATTACCCATCTAACTAAGTCATTGTAGGGTAATGTTTTGGCGTGGGCAGCTACTCTGCGGAGAAAAGAGCTGGCCAACTCCTTGAGAGTATTCTCTGATTTCTGAGTGGAGTTGGTTGTTCCCTTTTCTTCTTCAATTTCTTCTGGCTCTTCAACTTCCAATAAATTGTATATGCTTTCCCATGAAGATCTGCCTAGGCCGACGCAAGTAGTATCACCTATCAAGACCTTCTTTTCTGGTTCCTCTTTGGGTAAGACTGGAATCTTTACTTTCTTTGATTTATTCAACATTTCTACTGAATTGATGAATTCAAACTTACTCTGCAAAAGAAACAGATGATTGAAACATAGGAGAAAATGTGTTCCAAGATAATGCACAATACAGAAGATTAACAACAAATAAGCACAATAAGTGATATGAATTTGATATATTATGTTACCACGGATGAAATCCTCTAAGGATTCGACCATAATTGCTTTATTAATGATTTCGGCAACTACCAATCGTGATCATTAAATGCCATAATGATATGTCGCATCGCACCTATGAATAACGGTTCTTTAGAGTGAATATCATGACTTTCCCGATGAGCGATTAGCAATAATCACATATGGCAGATCAATAGGCCCAACTTTATGCTTTAGCTGTTTCCTTGGTATGGCTCCGATTGTAATAAAGAGTGAGTTGTCATAGGGAGGCAAGATAATGTTTAAGAAATCAATAAATCATTTATTTCTCATTTACTAATGATTTATGCTCTTAAAACCGCCAAGCATTCGTTTAACCATCCTATTTCCACTTTATTGAAAAGCGCGCCTTTATTTATCATGATGAAATCGCATCATTGGATCTCAAATGGGCATTCGTTATGTGTTTCGGGACCTTACCGATGCACGATTGTGAACGGCTTGTCACATCGGTGGAGTTGTATGACCCCATGGAATGTTTCATTAAGAAATTTGCAATATGCGCTTTTCGATTGTGTTATCACATCGACGAATGCCAAAGGAAACATTAAGTCCATCTTTTAGCCAAAGGATGTGCGCGATGTGATATGTTTCGTTTATAGTTTATCTTATGACAAGGTTTTTGTTTCGCGTTTACATTGGATCGAACCTCATCATAAGGATTTTCATGTATCATATGGATTTTTTGCAAAATGCGATTGTTATTGAATTTATACTAAAAGCAAAAAGACTTATTATTTAGAACTATTGATTTTAGCTAAGTTTATTAAAAAAGGGACCCATTTCCTGTTTAAATTTTTATATAAAATTTTGAAATGGGGAGGGTTGTTGTATAGCACAACAAGTTTCTAATATTTTTCCCTTGGGTTTATTAATTCCCAATGGTTTACAATATCAAATTCTTAGTTTTCTTTGTTCTTCAACTTTTTAATACTAATAATTCCTTGGGTTTATAATACCTTGAGGTTTTATTGTTAATCCCTTGGGTTTATTATATCAATCCTTTGGGTTCATTATTCCCTTGGGTTCATATTATTAGTCCTTTTTGTTTAATAATATTGCCTTAGGTTCATAATCGCTTGGGGTTTTAGTATTAGTCCCTTGGGTTTATAATATCAATTGCTTGGGTTTATTATTCACAAGTCAAACATGGTTTATTATAATGTTGACGATGGCCCAACATGGAATTGTGATAGGAATTGTCTCAATATGTAAATCAATGATGGTGGATCATGTTTATTTTACTGTTTTTAATATTAGTGCCTTGGATTTAATATTATTCCCTTGGGTTCATAATCCCTTGGGGTTTTAGTATTGATCGCTTTGTTTTATTATTCCTTTGGGTTTCTGATATTAATCCCAAGGGTTTATTATTCCCTTAGGTTTATAATATCGATCATGGTAAACCATTGTTGATTCTCGCATTCTAACAATGATTGTCTCACCATCAAACTAAATCATGTTTATTTTGATGTTTGTAGTTTTTAGTATTAATACCTTGGGTTTATTGTTCATTGGGGTTTTAGTATTAATCCCTTGGGTTTATTATTCATTTGGGTTTATAATATCAATCCCTTGGGTTCATTATTCCATTTGGTTTATAATATCAATCATTGTAGTATTTACATTTGGGTTTACCATTGTTAGGTTTATAGCATTAGGCCCTTTGGTTTAATATTATTCCATTGGGTTCGTAATACCTTGGGGTTTTAGTATTAATCCCTTGGGTTTATTGTTCATTTGGGTTTATAATATCAACCCCTTGGGTTCATTATTCCGTTTGGTTTAATATCAATCATTGTAAACCATTGTCGATCATAGCCAAACATGGTCAATCATGGTTGAATGTTGCATTGTGACAAGAATTGTCTCACGATCAAAATAAACCATGTTTATTTTAGTGTTTGTAGTATTTATATTTGGGTTTACCAATGTTGGGTTTATAATATTAGTCCCATGCTTCAATGTTATTGGGTGTATAGTATTAGGCCCTTTGGTTTGATATTATTCCATTGGGTTCATAATCCCTTGGGCTTTTAGTATTAATCCCTTGGGTTTATTGTTCATTGGGGTTTTAGTATTAATCCTTTGGGTTTATTGTTCATTTGGGTTTATGATATTAATCCCTTGGGCTCATTATTCCTTTTGGTTTATAATATCAATCATTGTAAACCATTGCCCCTTGGGTTTATTATAGCAATACCTTGGGTTTATTATTCCCTTGGGTTTATAATCCCTTGGGCTTTTAGTATTAATCCCTTGCGTTTATTGTCCATTGGGGTTTTAGTATTAATCCCTTGGGTTTATTGTTCATTTGGGTTTATGATATCAATCCCTTGGGTTCATTATTCTGTTTGGTTTATAATATCAATCATTGTAAACCATTGCCCTTTGGGTTTATTATATCAATAACTTAGGTTTATTATTCCCTTGGGTTTATAATCCCTTGGGATTTTAGTATTAATCCCTTGGGTTTGCTATTCATTGGGGTTTAGTATTAATCCCTTGGGTTTATTGTTCATTTGGGTAATAATATTTTGGATCATATTCTTAGTAGTGAAAGGTCTCCCGCCATCAAATCTGGTCTTGGTTTTCATGAAACTGTTGAAGGAGAATCTGGTTCATAAGATGATATAAGGAATTTAAGGGTAACAATGCAAAACATGAAATGGTCAACAAAGAGATAAGAAGTCAACCTGATCAACAACCAAGGAAAGTGAATGTTCAAAGAAAATCATTTACTCCTAACTATAGAAATGTTAATTGATAACAAATCATTTACCATGGTATTGGCCCATAGTAATGAGTGCAATAACACATATTTTATCCCGTCAAAGAATACCATTGGTATAACTATGGAATTGGCCTAAGGTATTGGCTAAGGCCTAAAACATATAAGGAGATGGAGATCAAAGCATTTTGTAGTTTTCATATGCATTATTGATGAATTGTTTAATATGAAATAAGTGTGCACCACAGAGTGTGATGATCAATCAAATCTCATAGATCTGAAATGACTACACATTGAATAATATGCTTATGGGTTGATAGATTTGTGATGATGATATTATGATATGTGTGTTTTATAGTATGTGCTGAGATTTGGGTTTCATCGATGATCTATTGTGTAGCGAAGATATTATTCACTACTTACAAATCTATGCGTAGTTTTTCTTCAGAAAGATTGCATACATACGTGAATCGACTCTTAGATAGTAGCGTAGCAATTATGCAGTATGGACATATATGTACATAGGTATGCTTCTTGAAAGGCGTGTACATATGCAGAAATGTCTTATAAGAGTCGCTTACATAAGCTATGTTTTTTATGTATATGATGTATAATCAGTCTTGTTGTATTTGCTATTGTTTTTCGATGAAGTCTTCAATGATGATCTATGTTTGACAGTGTTGATTGATGTTGAACTAATTATGTCATCAAATATTGAATAGTAATGATGCTACTATGAGATGATATGTATTTGGTTGAAAGATCTATCACAAGGTCAATATGTGTTTCAGTGATTTATTTTAGTAGTGCAATGATTCAATTTCAGGGTTCAATGTTTTGAGATCTGCACGCGGGTTATAGGAAGAGAAAGCACATGTATACATGGGTATGTCTCATAATAGTAGTGTATATATTCTAAAATAGGATTGACCAGATTTTTCAGTGACAAGATCTAGTTTTTGTGATGAACAATAAGTCGTATGATATTCTGATGAAGGGTATAGAGTGATTTGAGATTATCTAGCTACTTTGGTTGTTTGAGATCTAGTAATTGGTTTATTCAATGATTTGATAATTAAGTTGGTTTATTGATTTGATATAGTGATTGGTTTCAGTTTTGGCTTAAATGATGGAAGTGGGTATAGTCTAAAAATTTGATGAAAGGTGGCCTACAGGTTGCAATGTTTTGACTCAGGGGGATCTAGTATGCAATATTATGAAACGTTGTACATAGAGGTGTTGAGGGTTGGAGCCTCTAGTGAGGAAGCCAAAGATTCCTTCTAGTGGTAGTTGGTGAATCTAATCAGTGGGTTGGAGCTCTCTTCTAATGGGTGCTGGTATATGAGATCAAGGGTTTGGAGCTCCCTTCCAGTAGGTGTTGGAGATCGAGAGAAGGATATAGCCTTCTGCAGGTGGGTGCCTGCATATTGGTATGAGTCTGTGCCCGTACAATATTGTAAGAAGTTTTTCATTATAATAAAAGATGAAAATAAAGAAAACAACAACGATGCTTATGTGTGATGGTTTATTCTGTTCTTACAACACATGGTTACTGTTTAATTAATTCCTAATGAAATATTGATGCATTGATTCAATTTAAACAGATGATGAATTAACTGAAAAGTTAGTTAACTGGATATACACTAGTTGTCTACATAAAAATCATGTACATATGTAGGTTTACTTCGTCATAGTTGCATATAAAAATCTGAATAAGAAAATAAATTTGTAAGTGAGTTTTTAAAATATTTATTCACCCCCCTTCTTAGTATTTTTCCCAACAAAAAGCAAAATTAATTTTCAGGTAATCAACACACACACAAATTGTTCCATGTTTCTTCATGAAAGGAAAATTGTTCGACACCCAATTAGTTAGAGGTACTGGGCAGATGAAACCAGTGCGTAGAATTTTTTCATCTTCAGCCTTAATAACAATAGCCTTTTTGGGATGGACCAGATGAAGGAGTTTCTAAACTGTCTTAACATCATCACATGGCTTGATTTCATTTACAACAATGTTTGGGTCAATACCTGGCATCTCTTCATAAGACCAAGCGAAAACATCTCTAAATTCTTGAAAAAGGGATTTATAGGTCTTGATCTCATCGAGGGAGCAAGATGCGCTAATATGTACATTCTCAATAATTCTATTTTTGATCGAAATATCAAGAGGGATGGTCTCTTCAATATTCGACAAATTCTTCTCAGATTCGATATCATGGATAGATACAGAATTCACAGACATCTCAATTACATTTGGGCCAATATAGATCACTAAGATTATTCTCAAAGGAATCTGGCAAGGTGCAATGATGATGATGGTCATCCCATGATGCATCATTCGACATCATGATCCCCATGATGCTCTCATGAATAGAAAATGTACCAGAGAAGGGATCAGATAATGTGTCGTACTCTAAGGAATGGTAAAACAAATTTATCAAATAGGAGAGATAAAAATGTGCTGGACAGGTAGAATAGATGGCTTCATATTTGAGTTCAATGAGGCACTATCCAAGAATCAGATGTAGTAGTACAAGAAGATATCATGTTGACATAGGCAACTAGATTAGAGTTGTTGGGAAGGGAATGAGTAACTTGAGAATTGGTGGCAAAGAAAGTGAGCTGGTAAATGGCTAATATACCTCCCTTATGATGGAAACCTATCATTCTGAAATATGTCGAAACAACAACATCCATAGCATAAACCCACGTACGACCTAGATGAAGGTTATAATTTAAAGGTCTGTCGATAACTTCGACTTCTAATAACACTATCTTGCCACCTAATTCAAATTTTAATGAATTTAACATTCCACAAGGCTTGAAGCCTCTTCCATCAAAGGTCATTAGAGTAGTCAATGACTAATTTAATTGGGGAGAACCAATGGCCTTCCAGCAAGAAAGTGACCTGATACAAGTTGAATCTCCTTCGCCCACAATGGAGCAATGGATGGTCTTACTTCAAACGACAACCTAAATCATGAAAGATAATTAAGCTGGAAGTCAAGGCGTATGATTCTCATGGTTAGACACTACAAGGTTATAATATGATGGATAAATACATCCAATTGGGGAAAGTAAATAATTCTTCTTAGTGGGACAACTTTGCAACACCTCGAGAGTTAACATAGCTGAATGTGCATGATACAGATCCTCAACTATGTTATAATTCCAAGAAGCATTTCCATGAGGGTGTATGTGGATTTATGGATAATGCCTTTGGGAGGCTTAATTTCCAATTCGATAGGAATCACATTTGGAGTAGGATTAAATGGAGATGCGGTAGAACTAACAAATTAATTAGTAACCTGACTAGTCAAAGGATTAGAATTTTTGAAGCCTTTATTCTTGGTGGCCACCATAACGTCATTTTTAGGCTTAGTGGAGGAAAGCATCATAACCGAGTCAGAGGAAGTGGGATCCTGAGAAACCATATTAGTCTCCTAATTTAGAAAGGGATCTGTCAAAACAACAGGTGTAACATATGACTTAAGGAATTTATTTACTTCCACCCGATGTGGACAGTTGCAAGTGAAACTATCCTTAGAGGATTAGTTATTTTGTTTGTCTCACGGATGATTACCTTTCTTATTTTTACCTTTATCTTTCTTCTTAATTCCTGATTGCTGGGATTTGCATTTTATGGATTGAACGACATTGATATTGTAAGTAGAAGCTGCAGGAATATTGGAAGAGGGGTTTTGGGAAGCCACAACAAGATTCAAACCATATGGTTTACTCACTGACTGTTGGATAGCAGAACCAATCACTCCATCAATGGCATGTGATTATTTACCATAAGATGGGGGAACAATTTTTCTAGGTCTTAGAGCATTAGGTATTTTATCGAAAATCGTGTGGAATTGTGTATAAACAAGATCCAAATGTTGGGCACAAGAAATTAATTGCTCTTCGGTCACAACTTCTCCCTTAGCAACATCTTCAGTGATAGGTGCTAATAAAGACTTAGTAAACCATTCGTCTAACAACTGATCAGGAACAAAATTTTTAACCAAACAATGGCGACGTTGCCACTCATGAATGTGATAACAAATGTGAGTATAATCAGATTGTTTGAAATTGGTTAAAAGTTCAATTCTAGTCATATTGTATGGGTAACTGAAAATGTGTTAATAATGTGGTTGTTAAGGCACTGAAATTACTGAACGAAGCTCATGGTAGTTCAATATACCATTTTGTTTCCTTACCAATAAGTGTGCACTAGAAAAGATGTAAAATGATAGGGTCATCATTTAGAGAGTTCAAAGAACACCACAAATAATAAGTCATGACATGTGCAGATGGGTCTTCTCCAATATTTCCATTGAATTTAGGGATATCACTGGGAAATATCGTGTGTATAATCAACCACTAAGGAGAATGGAAAATGGGATCATTTGTAGGTCGGATCACATCTAGAAATTCAAGAGTTGCTATAAATGGAAACTTCCTATTGAAATTCAGTGGAGGATACCCTAGGCAAGGTGGGATGGCCTGAGAAACAGGTATCTATGCTACGGGATAGGGAGGATTTTGATAGCCTTGATACACGTAACCTTTCTGCGCAACTCTAGGATAACCTTGTAAGGGTTGAAATGGTTAGGTTTGGATTTGCTGACCTTGGTAAGGAATTTGAGGGATACCTCTATATGGTTGCCCTATGATATTTTGCATCATCCAAACATAAGGTTGGTTAGGTTGTGCCTACGACATACCATATGCATTTTTACCCACTTGAATTTGAGGAAAAGCCTGACCAAGTGGTGGAGGTTGTAAAAGACCTTGAAGAGGCTGCGTAAATGGGGTATGGGAGGCACCAAGTACCGGTAGAATAGGTTGAGTTAAAGATGCAACCTATAAAGGTTGACTTACATTAATTTGAGCTTGAATAGGTTGGAGTATAAGTTGATAAGTACGAATATGAGACGTAGATGGCACAGGTTAAGAGGTTAGAACTGGATCCACGACCAATTCAGGTTATACGAGCAATGTAGGTTTCCAAAATTTGATAGCCATTCCTAGATGTGGAGGACTCTAATGATTTTGAGCACTAACTTGTAATTTTTGATGATGAGATGGAAATATTCTGACAATAGGTTCCCCCCTGCTAAAAGAAGAGGGGAATACAGAGGAAATTTCCCCCCAAGAGGAGGGTTCCCAATATGAGATGGATTGGGTTGTTGTAGGTGTCCATACCCACTGACATAAGGACCAATCTACTTCTCAATTGTCGGTGTAGGTGGAGGAGAAAGAGTAGACTATGTAGTGCTCATCAAATAAGTTCTATATAGGATTCCAGAAGAGGATGACATGGGAGAAGTCTATGGACTAGATGTTGCACCATAAAATGTACCAGATAATGATTGGTAACTAGGCAAGACAAATGTGCCACCATACAAATGTGTCTCTGGTGATGTTATAAACATGGATGAAGTTGTAACATAGATTTTCTTGGTCATAATGGTAGATACAGGTTGAGAAACCATAGAGAATTCAGTCATGGTTAACTGTACCAAAGAGGGTTTCCAAGGGAAACTCAAGGGTGAGTTTAAAGGAAATGAACCAGAGAAGCTTGTGATGGAGTATGAAGAGAAGAAAAAGGATGGGCCTAGTAAATATGAGTCCCTCTCAACTGAATATGAGAGGAGGGTTGGGGCTCTTCCTAATGAATCTCTTCAATACTCACAAGACTAGATGGAAGAGGTTCACGGTAGGGTCCAAGATATATAGGTTGTGGTTGGGTATGAGACAGAGGAAGAGAAGAAGAAGGTCATGAAGTAACAGGTCTAAGTGACTGAGGTGCCTTGGGTTGTATAACCTTAGATTGTGTTGTTTTCTATTCAATATAATTAGGTTCAATAACCTCATGTAATGAAATCTTAGGTGCTTTTGTTTCAACTATGACATACTCACCAACAAATGAAGAAGTGATCTTAGGTTCAGTACTCACAGAAAGGGATGATTCTAATTGATATATTTCAGATGGAGGACCAGAAGGAGTAGCTCCTGAAGTACTAGATTTGGTAGTCTACATCTTTTTGTTCTTCTGAGGACGTCCAAGAGTTACCTTGGGAGGTAGAGGAGGCAATCTTTGCATTCTATGTGAACGACGAAGTTAAGGGGGTTGTTATTCCACATTGGTTCAATAAATTTTAAAAATTAACAATAAAAAATAAATAAAAATGGAAATCTAGGCAAACAGGTTTACAAGGAAACTGTGAACTGCAATATACCACCTTAGAGAACCAAGAGTTTACGTATGGGAAGACAATCTCCTTGAATGTTGTGTTCATTGTATCATAGTAGACAAGGTGATCGACTCAACAACCTAAGGTGAGGATAACAACCTTGTAACACCCCCTCCCAAGTCTACCCAAAGTAACCATGCCAACCAGGGTAAACATGAGGAGAGATGCTACTACAATTATATTTGACCTCCTATCTCACCTTAAGGAAGTGGAATCGACGGAACATCACATACACTCATCCAACATCATCAATAGACCCCTCAGGAGACAAGTTAGCAACTCAGACAACCTGTCCCTAGGTCCCACTGCTATTCTGTAGCTCTTAGCCCTTACTTTCCCTCATGTTATGGGAAAGGGAGTGACCAATAAGTCAAGGTCGCTCTCACAGGCTTGCCTACCAGTGATTGTGGTCCAAATTTCTAGTTCTGTGCCAGCGACCCCCATATTTAAGTCAATTTTCTTGCCCATAATCCTAGCCTCTACCCAGAACTTGTTCTAGCTTTCAAAAATCATTAAAATCATGATAAAAATATTGATCAATTGAAAATCACCCTCGGGACTAGGCCTAAGCATCCCCAACTGGGACTGACATTGTGTCAAACAATTGGCATCAATGCAACCTATAAGTCTAGGATACAAGATAGAGTATAAATGACTAAAACAACCTGTGAAACATCATTATAAGGATCACCTCCTTCTCCATAGAGCTACTAGATCATCAATTAGGTCTTGCATCCATCCATTTAACAATTACAAGTGAATACATGAAATAACCATTACATAAACTAGTCACATAATCATGCTTTTAACCAACATTCAACCACGTAAATAACATAGATAGGACAACCATTAAATCCATATATAAATCAATGCAAAAGTAAGTGAGATTAGCTTTCATTAATCATAGGAAAATATGACCAGGTTAAAGACTTCCATGTACCACCTGACCATAGACATGGCTGAACCAAATCTCTCTTTCAGCCAGTCACGTCCGTGCCATATTCCAAGCATGAAAGTGGGATCTCATAGAACAACCAAGGGAATCCAGAGGTTAAACCACCTGCACCCTCACCAAACCGTGATCACACCAAAACCAGTGCTCCAGTCATAACTGAACAAAACTTGGAATTCCCTCTAGAATCCATCACTATCCTTGAGGTATTTTCCATCTCCTTGTCTCTCAGGCTTTACCGTAATCCAAACATAGATTACTAGGCCCTAAACCGAGACTTCTCCCTCAGGCTTTACCGTGTATCCCAACAAAACCAGTACAGGGATTCCTAGGCCTTTGGGAATGAACCTTGAGACCACCTTCGCCCCAGATTCTGAAATCCATTCGGCAATTTCAAAGCTCAAAAACCGAAATAAACATCCCAACATACCATGGCACCCGGAAAAAGGCTAGGCTAGGCTGAAATCCACTATCATAACGTGACAAGACCATGCCACCGACAACAAGATAATCATACACCAACATGCAAAGCGATGCATGTTCAAACCTGTTATCGACATTTTTGGGCACTTCAACCCCAATCATAAATGTCCATAAATTGAGGGCTCCTAAGTCCCTAAAAGTGTTGCTTCACTACCTAAA
>APFE030301752.1:111873-127094 GCA_000404065.3 Pinus taeda
TCCTGTGTTATTTATGAATATAGATCTTTGTTCTTCGATAGTAGTATGTTGTTGTGATTCCACAAGTGCTCTTTGAAGCTGGGCAGACGAAGAAGAAGCGGCAAAGTTCTATCAGGAAGGAGAGGAAATCAAGCGCAAGACTAAGGTTGGTCTTCTTGGTTCCCCTCTTGTCTATTTTTATAAAGGAAAACGAAAGTAGACTTTACTTGTTTGTTTCTAAGATAGCTACCAGTCTTAGTGGGAATAGTAGCATCTGAGTGGACACTATTCCCGGTAACAAAACCAGCTAGGAAATCACACATGTAAAAAGTTACCTGCAAGTATTCCTATTAAAGTTGTTTTATCCTTCTTTCCTTTCCTTGATCCTTGCTTGCGTTCCTTTACTTTTCTTGTTTTTCTTTTCCTCGCTCCAAACTAGAGTGCTCCAAGAAAACTCTAAGTGACCAAGAGAGTGAGGGAGAAAGAATAATGAGAGAGCTCTAAAATTGAACTTGACAAAAGCCATGAATTGGTCCTCATGAGCCTTTTTATGCATGAGGCCTGTACTTTCTTAATTTTCCATTATTTTTCTTTAATTTCCTCCTCACATGCAACCTGTGACCTTTTACCTTCCTTTTCTCCTAATTTTCTTTATTTTCATAAATAAATGAGCCAACCTTTTTACCTTTTAATCTCTTTTCCTTAGCCTAAACACACATCCAATGATGCCCACTAGGATATATTTTCCCAACACTTAGCTTGGAATACATGCCCCTTAACCATGGTCTTATTTTGTGTTTATTAACTTTTATTACATTAACTTTTCACCAGGGCTGTTACAGAACCCTCCCCTTTGGGAAACACCTTCCTCGGTGTTAAAACACACCAAGACATCAAAAAAACCACTAAAAAGAAAATATATTGCCTATTTAACTTTATAAATTAGCTCATTGCAATATTTACAATGAAGAACCTGCTCAAAAGAAAAACATCCTGACAACTTGACAAGATAATAACCATACCGCTTATTGGAGATTTATAACTTATCTCATGGAACTATTTACATCCATATATATATACATATACATATACATATACATACATACATACATACATACATACATACATACATACATACATATATACACACACACACACACACACACACATATACATATACAAAACAACATAAAAATATATGCCAAACATAGACCAACATCAAACCAAAATTTCTTTGCCTCAACCGGCAAACAATGAAGGATATAGGGCCCACATCTAATCCGTCATCTCCCATGTAGCTTCTTCAGGCCAAAAGTGCTTCCACCGCACTTTAACTTGACCTATGGCTCTATTCATGAGCATGAGATGTTTACGCTGCAGTATGCACTGAGTCTCTGGTTGGAACTCTCCTTCTTGCTCCACCTGTAATACAGACCAATCAATAACATGGTCAACATCCTTTATATACTTCGTAAGTAATGAAATATGGAAAACATCATGGACTTTCACTGTTGGAGGCTGTGTAAGTTGATATGCCACTGGTCCAATCCTCTCAAGGATGTCAAAAGGCCCCCAATATTATGGTGCCAACTTGGCACATGAACCAACCCTTAAAGAGATTTTCTTGGGCTTTTTTTGCAAATACACATGTTCCCCAACCTAAAACTCTTTGAACACCTTCTGTTGATTTGCATAACTATTTTTCTATTATGTGCTTCCTTTAGATTCTTCTTTATAACCTGTATTTCATGCTACATGTCTGCCAACATGTTTGGTCCAATAAGTACCATGTTCACTAGATCACTCCAGCTGATGTGGGTGTTACAACTCTGCCTATATAATGCCTCGAAAGGCATCATCCTCAATGACTCCTAATAACCATTGTTGTATGAGAACTCAACCAATGGTAGATAATCTTCCCATTTCCTTTGCTGATGCATCACGTACATCCTCAACATATCTTCCAAGATCCCGTTGACCCTCTTTGTCTGACCATATGTCTGGAGATGGTAAGTCGTGCTGAAGTCCAACTCTGCACCCATGCCTGCAAATAGCTCCTTCCAAAACTTGGAAGTGAACTTTGCATCCTTGGCCAACATAATCTTATTTGGAACACCATGTAGCCTCACTATTTCTTTAATGAACACCTATGATACCTCACTGGTTGAATATGTAGTCTTCACCAGAATGAAGTGAGCTACCTTGCTCAACCTGTAGACCACGACCATAATAGAATCATGCTGCTTCACTATCCTTGGAATACCTGTGATGAAATCCATGGAAATGACCTCCCATTTCCATTCCAGAACCACTATAGGTTGTAGTAAACCACCTGGATGCTTTCACTCTGCCTTAACATGCTGACAATATAAGCATCTAGCCACGAAATCAACCACTTCTTTCTTTAGATTCGACCAATAATATAACTTATTTACAGTCGACAATGTCTTCTGATATCCTCAATGACTTGAATATAGTTTCACCTAAAACTCCCTCAAGATTAGCTTCTTGAGCTCACTCCAATTCAACACATAGATCCTGTCTCGAAACCTCACCAAGCCATCTTCTGTGAGATGATAGTCTGCACCTTGATCTCTCGTATCTGTACCTGTACTCTGTTGTAACTTGTGCATGATCTCCATGTATTTTTCATCTCGTTGTCCTGCCTTCAAGATCCTATCCTGTAACTATGTCCCATAGGATCTTATAATTTCTATATGGTCGACATGTACCTTCCTGCTAAGAGCATCTGAAACCCAGTTCTCCTTCCCTTTGATGTATCTGATCTCAAATTCAAATTCACTAAGGGTGGCCAACCATTTAGCCTATCTGGCCTTTATATTCAGCTATTTAAACAAATACCTTAACCCACTATGATCACTCATCAAGGTAAACCTCCCACCCAAAAGATAATGTCTCCATGTCTTCAATGTATGTATAATCGCTGCTAGCTCAAGATCATGCGTTGGATAGTTCTGCTCATGCTCATTCATTTTTCATGACTCATATCACACTACTTGTACTTCTTGCATGAGAACTCCACCAAGTCCCCTCTTGAAAGCATCTGTACACACTACAAACTCCTTGTCTAGATCCACAAACTTTAGCACTGGTGCATGTGTCAAAAACTGCTTAAGTTGCTCAAAACTATCTTCACATTCCACCATCCATTTAAACCTTTTACATTTCCATTGTAATGATGTGATAGGATATGCAATGCGTGAGAAGTTCTTGATGAACCTCCTATAGTAACCTGCTAATCCCATGAATGATCTCACCTCATCTACATTCTTAGGAGTTTCCCACTCCATGATGGCCCTTATCTTCTATGGATCTACTGCTATGCCTTCCTTGGAGACAAAATTTCCCAAGTAGTGTACCTCAGTCTGAAATAAGCTACACTTGTTAAGCTTAGCATACAACTGATGCTCTCTTAGAAATCTCAACACTGTTGCTAAATGTTCAACACATTCTTCCTCATTCCTAGAATATACAAGTATGTCACCAATGAATATAATAACAAAATTGTCCAAATAAGGATGCAACACACTATTAATCAAACACATGAATGTTGATGGAGCATTAGTCAAACCGAATGAAACAATAACAAACTCATATTGCCCATGTTTGATCCTGAATGTAGTCAGGAAGATATCCTCTTCTTTGATGCATACCTGATGGTATCCCGATCTCAAGTCGATCTTAGAGAACACTGCTGCTCCCTTTAGCTTATCAAACAAATCATTAATCCTTGGCAAAGGGTACTTGTTCTTGATTGTTACCTTGTTCAGCTACCTATAATCAATGCACAATCTAATAGTACCATCTTTCTTCTTTACGAACAACACTGGTGTGCCCCAAGTTGATACATTGGGTCTAATGTATCGTTTGTCAAACATTTCCTTTAGTTGCAACTTCAACTCTACCAACTCAGATGTGCTCATCCTGTAAGGTGCTTTCGATGTTGGAGGTGCCCCTAGAATTAACTCAATAGAAAATTCTACCTCCCTATGAGGTGGAAACTCTGAAACGTCCTAAGGAAATACATCCCGAAACTACTATAAGACTAGGTACCTTCTCAACACATCAACATCCTCAACCTCCTTACCCTTTTCACTGGAAATGTGTACTGCAAAAATCAAACAACCTTTTCTACAACTACGCTTAGCCTACATAGCAGTAACCATCCTCACTGATGTAGGCTTCTTCTTTCCCTATAAGGTCCTATTTTCCCCACTATTATCCACACACTCAATCGCCTTGTCGAAGCAATCCACTTTGGTTTTGTGAAGGTATAGCCAATCCATACCCAAAATCATACTATATGACCCCAATGGAAATGCATTCAAATGCGTTACTGTAAGCATACCATTTAACTCAAATTCACAAGCTCTTACCCAATGGTGAACTCGCTTCTTTGTACCAGTAGCCAACTGTACCAACCAAGATTTTGTATGCACTTATTTGATCAAACCACACTTATCCACCAAGTCTGGATTAATATAACTATAGTTAGATCCAGGATCAATCAAAATAGAAACAACTTGATCACAAAACTTACTGTCCATCCTAATGATCAATGCATGATGATCCGCCTGCCTGCTGTCCACAACTGCATAAATCCGAGGAATGCTATGACCAACATCCCCAACTGTATGCGCCTCCTGAGCACTCTAGATATGGGGTCTACCACCACTCTGATACTGCAGACAATCCCTCTTATGATGATTGTTTGCCAACTTAATTGTCTTAAATTGATTACATAAATTATCAATGGAAGTTGGTAAACTTGTGAAGTGGAAATGCACAATATATGCTAGAAGCCTTTTTATTAAGTTGGATTTAATAATTGGTTGACTTATTGGAAATGTGTCTTTTATTTTTGTATTCCTATTTCAAAATGAAATTAACATTGTTATCTAGTGAAAATAAAATGATTGTGAATTTAAAGCTAAATTTCTTACTTGAAAAATGAAACCATAAAGAAATCACACTTGAAAAAATAAACTCACATTTGCAGAATGAAAACTATATTGAATCACACTTGTAGAATGAAAACTATATTAACTCACACTTGCTTCAAAATTGAAATTTCAAGAAAGTAACTGCAAACAAACCACTCTTCTTCTAAAATTAAACTAAGAAAACTTTTGAATATAAATGTTCTGAAAATAAAGCTGAAAGAAATCTATATACCCAAATCTATAGAGAGAAAAATCTTATGCTATGAACTTGAAATGCATTTAATGAAATTCCAAAGAAATCACAAGGAAATCGCTGATATTTTGATGATTCAAATCAGCGTCAAAAATATAAAAGAGAGTTGTAAAGCTACCATAAGAAGATAATGAACATACGTGAAAATGCTACACCAAATAATAACAAAAAGGAAAATCTACAAGTTAAAAACCCTCATTGTTTGCAAGGGCCCTCCAAAAACAAGCGGTCTCAAGCTTCAATGAATAATTAACTGCGCATCAAGTCTTCAAAGTAACTTCCATTAAATAAAAACACAGAGTTTCAAAATGATTACAGTCACAAAATATTCATTCACTGTCGTCCTTTGTTTTGCCTTTCCTTTTGGTATTTATAAAATCCATTCAACAAATGTTTGAGGCTTTCATGCCTACTTTTGGCTAACAGAGTTCTAATTCAAACTATCAAACTGAGATTCATAATTTTAGCTTCTAACAGATAGTGATTTGCTCACAATTTTCTATTCAGAAAAGAAAATCGTGAGGCATTTTCATCTCACTCTCTCGCTCGCTTACCCCTGCTACGTGTTGACGTTTGTCAGTGACCACGGGATTTGGGATTTATTCTAATGATTTGGTGCAGATAAATAGGAGGATATTGCTGAGGGGATCAACCTCTTTCTTCCCATATCTTTCTTTCCTTGAATGGAACCTCGCACCTTGTTAAACAATGGAGTTGGTTGCAGAAACAAATGTTAGCTATAGAATTGCACGAATCCGGTAGCCAATGAAAAATTTAACTTAATAATAAGGAACATTTTTGAAATATGAAAAACATGATAATTAGTATCTTACCTATGTCAAAAACCTGCAATTTGATGTCTATCAAGTCAACAATAATGTTCAAGGAGAAGGAAAGTGATTAAAGAAGATTGTCAAGATGAAGCATTCATGAGGATCTACATTCCCCCACACAGAGGTCATTGCAAATAAAAAATTAGTGCCCTTGTCAACTATGGCATCTCCTTTGAAACTCAAGCTCGCACATCTAAATTTGTCTTTTTCACCTTTTCCTTGGCATTGCCGTCGTTGGCTTCTTCATCAAAATTTTGTATTTCAGATTTATCATTTTTATTTTAAGGAACTTATTCTTTTGTTTTAACTTCTTATTTTTCTTATACCACAGGATCAAATGTAAGAGAATATTGTCATTTTGGGTTCTTTGGATTTCATTCTACATCTTCAAGGCTTCATGTTCCTTTTGTATGTGTCTATTTAGCATCTCCAGCTCGAACATTTCTTATTTTAAAATATTTATGACTAGAGGTTCTTGTGGGCTACTAGATTGATCTTCTTTTTCATGCATTGTTGAACCAAATGTCTTTTTTGCAACTTTCTCTTCCAGAGATTCGATATAATTGTACATCTCTTGTTGTATTGGATCTATCTCTGGTGTTCCTCATCCTGGGCTTTGAATGGGTGAAATGAAAGTAGGTGAGGGAGTCCTCTGCTTCTCTATTTCCTTAGTTTCCATGACTTTTAGAGATGGTTCCTTCAGTGCTTGATTAATCCTAGCACTTCTTCTCACATTTGATGGAGGAGGGTTTTTTATTTGAATTCTTTTCTTTTATGTTTTTACCTCCTCTATCTCCTTGGATGTGTTTTTTTCTTCTTTGCTGAATTGATTTCTTCTGACAATTTTATTTTTGATGCTTCCTAAAGTTTTTGCAATAGGAATTTCATCCTCTAATAGTTCCTAGGACTATTGTAGACGTAAATTTTGATAGGGATTTCAATTACTCTTTTTCTCCCTCTTTTTCCTTTACTACTACTGGCATGTTCTTCTTCTTCTTCTTTCTTAAAATGGTTTCTAAGTAAGAAGTTTTCCCAATCATATCCTAAACCCTTAAGCTGGAATTCAATAAGCATTTTGAAGAGGCCATGATGATACATAGTGGTTCTATAAATTGAATCTTTTTCTGTACATTTCCTAACATTTTTCTTAAGCTATTCAACAAAAAATAAGGGAGATTGATCTCATTTCCTTCCAGAAAATGCATCATTAGGTGAATGTGATAAAAGAACATGCATCCAAACCTTCCTTCACAAGAGACAAATTTTTGAATAACTAGTAATAGATTTCTCCATTTACTTTTAAGTGCAATGCTTGGGATTCCTTTCTTTAAAATGGTTGTGTCCATATCTCGATTCTTTAAGAAAATTTTCCATTCTTTAGTTTCTATGCCTCTGTTTTTAAACCATTATTCTCCTCCTTTGGACAGGCCGGTAGCTTCAGAAATAAGGGACTCTGTCACTGCAAATTTAATATCTCCAATCTCAACTTCTACTCCATCAAAATCTCTAATGAAGGATTTGGTCACCTCTTTGTTGAAACCATCAAATTTCTCCACGAAATGTAACCACTGCGCTTTCTACAACATCTCTTTCACTTGTCGGTAACCTTCCATGAACTTTCTTCCATTTGGTTCAAACCTCACAATGATCCCCATGATCAGAATTTTTTGCCTCTGACTTGCTTCTTGAAAGAAAATGGATCAAGGTTTCAGAATGAGGGGTTTCGACAAGGGTATAAATGAAAATGAGGACGAGAGATGACTGAGTGAAGTGACCATTCTAGAGTATTTAATGAATGTGAGTTGGTGATTTCAGTGATCTCTTCAATGGATTCGAATTTGAGTTGGGAGTGTTGTGAAATGATTGGAGACAAATGGCGGTGTTATGGTGATATGACCAAAATATCTTTCAACCTTAGGCAATGATGATTTTTAGCCGGTGGTAAAGTCATCATAAAATTCATATACTTAATGTTCTTTTTATCCTTATTACTAAATTAAATATTTGCATACCTTTGTATACCCTTACATTGATATTTTTGACCTTTTTTTGCTCCTTTCTTCATTGCCTTTGCTTTCAAGAATTAATTTGATCGCTGCTTCAGTTGCTCCAATTGGTGGTTCTTGTTAAACATTAGCGGTAGAATTCTGTGAAAGCTACAGATTTCTAGCTATTTTGTAGCTATTTTATTTTTGAAAAGAAAAAAGGAACAAAACGAAAATGGGAATGGGAAAGAAAATTTAGAATGCCAAAATTACTTGGTTTTCACCTTAAATTTTCAGTATAAACATGCCAACGGTGTTGGCTTTCATGTTTATACAAATTTTATTTATAATATATATATTATATATATATATATATATATATATATATATATATAATATATATATATAATATATATATATATATATATATAATAATAATATATATATATATATATATTAGAAAAAAGAAAAAGACTTATAAGTCAAGTTGGAGGAGACGGAAAATCCTTCTTAACCAACTGGAAATCAATGTTGTCTTGCAAATGTTTGATAAACTTCTCCTTTGTCAATGGCTTATGATAGATTCTTAATCAACGACCATTCACAAGAAAAGTGGTTCTTTCTTCATCAATAGCTCTGATCCTAAATGCACCATTATCAAAAAATGTTTAAATATCATAGGGCCAAAGCCAATGAGTTTGAAATTTACCTTGGAAATCTTTGAACTTTGAATAAAAAAAGTAATGCCAAATCTCCTGGCTGGAACTTTCTTTCTTTGATATATTTGTCATTCCATCTAGATCTCTGTTGATGAACTAGATTGGTTCTTTGGATTGCATCTTGTCTTATTTCATCAAGTTCATTTAACTGCTCCATCCTTTGTCTTTGTGCTTCTAAAAGGTCAAGACCCAATTTAACTATTATCTTGAAAGTTTTGACCTAAAACTCAATAGGAAATAGGACTTGCTTCCCATAAACAAGCTCATAGGGAGTGTGCCATGTAGTGTTTCTACATGTGGTATGGTATGCCCATAAAGCTTTTGGAATATTTTCTTCCCAGTCTCTTCTATGTAGATGCACAATTTTGGTGAGAATTGCTTCAATTACTTTATTGGTGGACTCCACTTGTCCATTTTCTTATGGATGGTATGGAGTGGACTTATGATGTTTGATTTTGTACTCCTCCATTATCTTTTGTACCAACTTGGATGTGAATTGAGTAACTTGATTTGTTACAATTTCTCATGGGATTCCAAAATGAGTAAAGATATCCTCGAAAAGAAATGAAACTACAACATTTTCAGTAGCAAAAGGAAGTGTTTTAGCTTCTACCCATTTTGTAACATAATCATTGCAAACAAGAATGTACCTTTTCTATCTCAATGGTAGATTGATTGGACCAAAAAAATCCAAAGCCCATTTTTCAAAATCCTCAATAAGTACCTGAGGTTGTAGAGCCATTTCATCAGAGGGACCATGTTCCCCCATCCTTTGACAACTATCACATCTCTTGACATACTCCTTGGCATCCCTAGAAAGGGAAGGCCAATGGTCTCCTAAGAGAACTTTGTAGGAAGTTATTTTGTTAGCGAAGTATCCTCCACATGGCTCATCATGACAAGCTTTCAATATCTTTGGTACTTCATTTCCTCTAACACACTTTCGGATGATCAGATCTGGCCCTATTTTATACAATTATTCATTTATCGATGAATATGATGCATTAATTTGAATTACCTTCTTTTTTTCTCGAGGAGATAAATATGATGGTCACTTCCTTGTAGTCAAATAATTAGCAATATCTGCAAACTAAGGTGATTTAGTAGATACTGCAAAAATATATTCATCAGGGAATTTTTCTTCTACATGTACATCATTATTATCATTTTGAATTCTAGATAAAAAGTTAGCAACTGTATTTTGTTTTCCGGGTCAATCCAAAATAGTAATGTTAAACTCTTGCAACAACAACAACCATCCAGTGATTTTTCCATTAGTTATTGGTTTATTAATTAAGTATCTAATTGCAGAATGATCTGTATGTTTAAAAATTTTGAAGCCAGTTATGTAATGTATGAATTTATTGACAGCATGGACAACAACTAAAAACTCATTTTCTGTTACAGTATAATTTAACTCTGCAGGAGTCAAATTTTTACCGGTGTAATAAATGGAATATGGAGTTAAATCATTTTGTCCAAGTACATCTCCTAAAGTTGTGTATGAAGAAATACGTTAAATGTGAAAAGGTAATTTCCAATTTGGTCCTCTAAGAATGGGTGCTTCATAGGTTTTCTCTTTTAATGTTTCAAAGGTCTTTTAGCAATCATAATTCCAATTGAATTCACAATCTTTTGTGAGAAGTTTGAAAAGTGGATATGCAATTTTTGTGAAGTGTTGTATGAATCTTCTATGATAACCAATGAAACCAAGAAAACTTCTAACACCTCATTGACAGGTTGGAATTGATAATTCAGAAATAATTTCTACTTTAGATGTGTCCACTCTAATTCCATTTCCTGAAATATGTTGTCCTAAAAAAATTCCTTCAATAAACATCATAAAAAAAATTTCATGGATTAATGAGAGATTTTCCTGTGATGCAGGAAAGTGTTTCCTCTGCGGACAGAGGAAACCCCTCTAGCCCTAGAGTGGGTCTAGTCACGACAAAGACAGATCAACAATAGATTTCCTTAAACAGTCATTGTTGGAGGCCTACCTCAACTGGTGGTCGATGAAGTTTCGTTGCACTGCTCCAGCTTCCGTTTCCTTCTCCTCAACGAGTGACCAACCTGAAACAATGCAAAGAAAATACAACAAAGCACGTAACCGAAAAATGACAATGATCTTTTTACTCACAAAGTCAAGAAGTCATGAGCTATCAAGTAAATTACATACAAGACATAGGAAAACATCATTGATTGTATTACTAATAAAATGAGAACAAGCTTACAACTGAGTCTTGATGTCACAAGCCTTCTTAGAGGATCCAGCCAGTATGTTTCTCACGCATTCACTCTTCAAGGATAAATCTCCCAACATACAATTTCTCTCTCTCACTCATAAGCCTTAACACAAAGCTAAGGGCACTCCACAACCTTCCACAAGCTATCAACAATCCCACACTTGTCACACCCACACTAGCTATCTATCAAAAGCACTAGTAGCACTGCTCACCCAAGGAATTACTAACTAGCTGGTCATATCAAAGGTGAGTGCTTAAATAAGAGAAGGAGTCTCCATGAAAAGTGGAAGAGAGAGCTCATCCTCATGGAAGGTAGCACAAATGGCGAAACTGCCATACTAGAGGAGGAAAGGCAACACAAACTATGCCAACAACCAGGTCTGGAGGCATCTAGAAGGCTGACTGTCAGAACAAATTCGCCCAATCTGGATCGTCGTGAGACATAAATTGGGTAGTCGTGACAGCGTCGTGATGAGGCAATGCACGTAGACTCGTTATCGCAAGGAATAACTCATAACCTCGCGCCAGGTCTAGAAATCCGACTGTCGCAGGAAATAGATGTACACTCATGATGGAGTCGCGATAAGACCATTATGGACATGGGAACATCATGTATATTAAGGGTTTTCTCGTGACGAGGAAAAAACTTAAGGAATAAGGGTCATTTGCAGCAACAGAGAGAATTTTCTTATCAGTGGGAAGATATAAACATGTTGATTTGACACATGACACAGTAGAAGGACTGAAATGAGGACAGTGACAAGTTACTGTGTAACAAATGCCCCCTAAAGCGTGAAGCACAAGAGAGTGGGAGGGGTGAAATGCTTTACGAAACGGTCTGAACTGGAACCACCTTGAAGATCCTGTAGGTACAAGTACAACTGATATCTGTAATAGTGAAATACATATAGTCTAGGCATGGGTGCAGCCATCCATCAGACATATAAAACTTGGTCTGTAGTATGGATGTAGCCATCCATGAAGACTTAGGTATGGTCGCGGCCATCCATCAAAGAGTCATGTAATCACGAACCAACCCACGCAACCCGAACATGTGTAATCTTAGTTTGGCATCTTCAAACCCATCCGATGCATAGTACAAATTCTAGCATGCAAACAGATGTGCTAAAGTCGAGCATGATAGAAAGCCACTTGATTACTAGCCAATGATGTAAACCATTAACAAGCATGAGAGAAACCACCAATAATGCCAATGGTTCTCAGGGTACTTCCCAGTACAATCCACTGAGTGTGAAAAATGAGCTAAATTCGAACACTCGTGGAATCACCCAATCGAAGACCAATGAGGAAGGTTTGTTGTCAAGCACGAAGAACTTGCCATTGAGGCATGCAAACTCCAAGGTATTGAAAGGGATCTCTAGATCAATCTCTTGGATAATAAGTTGGTGTCAACAGGAGACGATCTGTCGAAGGAGGGCCATGATGTTTCCCCCACCAACAACATGAGATAAGGAACAAGTAGTAGATGGTGAAACAGAAGATCAGAGGAGGAGGTAAGGGTGTAAATTGTAGAAAGATTATACTCTTGAACATAACGGCGACACGACTCCGAGATGTGGCATCATTTTGATACCAAGGGATCGGAGGTTTGATGGAAGCAACATGGATTAGATGGAATGAGGCAAAATGACAACCCAAAACTGCGGAAGGCCATATGACGATGTATGGATATCACAACCCGACAAGAAGAAAAAGTGTCGATGTTCAAGAGTGACTAGCTGCCATAGATAATCAATGATGATTTCCAAATTTTCCCCCACCATTGTTGGCGAGTACCCCTATTATTTTTGAAAACAAGCTTGAAGAGGATAGCATATGCTTGTAATATAAGTTCGACCTTTGGTCAAATCCAACCTAGTAATAGTTTAACGAGCCCTAGGGATGAGAAGCTCGAGTCTCGTCATGGTGACGAGTCCAATGTCATCAGGGTTTAACGAGTCCGACATAGGTAAAAATCAGAGCCTTTTTCATGTTTAGGGAGTTTGACAAAGACACAGAAAAGAAAAATCCAAGGGGGTCCTCTTTCATAGATTTGTGTCCCTTGAGCCCGAAAATGCATAAAACGATACTTGAGAGAACTGCTCGATCATTATGACCAAGGAGTACTTTTCGTAATTAGTGACCTCGATCTATAAGAGTAGAAAAGCAATCGAAGACACGTTGTTTCATAACCAATATCGGACTTGAAACGACAAAAGTTCGGCAATATTTTTGCGTTTACACGGTCGGAAAAAGAGCTTAAAGCGGACCACCTCTTATTTGGTTTAACAGGCCCAAAGGAATGACTCGGCAATCTTTTCGTCTTTTAAGTCGGAAAAGAACTTAAAGAGGACTTTGAAAAATATGGATCAAGTTTATACGAAGTATGACATAACCTCGCCACCTGCAGTTCTGCACAAAACATGTCAACCGTAAGACCCATTCGACATAAATAGATAATGTATGTGGAAAGTATGGTCAAAACCCAGAAAAACCTAATTAAAAATGCGATATAAATGAAAAAAACCCACACCCTAATCTATAATTTTTAATATTTAAAAAAAAAAATTACTATAAAAAGGGGTGGGGAAATTCATTATTTACCATTCACATTGCACATTTTTACCTTTGAGCATTGGAGCACCAACCTAAGTGAATTCCTTAAGCTGATTCCGGCACCATCTGTCTACGATTCATCCTGAAACCTTCGCCAAGTAAGTACATTCTCCCTTGCACTGCATTTCATTTTTTTTTTTAATGCAATTTAGTGTTAGATAGGTGGGTTTAGGTGGATTTTCAAATCCGAGTCCGCCTCTCAGTCGTCGCGGAAAAGCCGCTTGGGTTCGCGACAACCGAGTGCAGTTACACGCACCACCTCCGTGATTGTCGCGAGAAACAGATGTACTTGCACGATGATCGCAGGAAAAATGAACTATTGACTCTACGCCATTGCCGCTGTTTGGAAAACAGCCATGACGGCGACGTGAAGTTGAATTTTTGTATAAATGATGGATTTAAATTTATGAAAAGAGTTATAATTCATTTTCATTTTGATGCAGGACAACATGGCATTCGTTTGGTAGGAACGAACACACGATGTCAACGACGAATAAGCATTCACTGATGCTAGGTGCCGAAATGCTTTACGTGCTTGCGGGCTACTAAAATTCTTCCTCACTTCGCATCTTTGGGCCCAACCTGACTTGTTAGAGCTGTTGATTTGTGCTTGGAACCCAACGGATGGAAAATTTGTCATCTGGGGCAAATACATTGAGTTTGATGCTACAGACATCTATTTCTTGACTGGATTGTCCCGTCATGGTGAGAGGCCTATTTTAGAGTGCCAACGAACTGGCGGGGAATCACTAGACATGCTAATAGCTCGGGTGTGCCCAGGGGCACGTAAATCAGGTACTAGCGGGAAATTGGCGATTCCCTCAGTAGAGGACCTGATTCTTCATTCGGTTCTATTTATGGTGACAAGAGCAATGAGCTCCTAGGCCCAGCATGAGGCAACAAAGACCCACCTTCGGTTGGCTCTTGAGTGCCTTAACCCGACGATGTACAACTGGGCTAAGGCAGTGACCATCAATATGAAGAGGTAGATCACCAAATGTCGTCGCAGGGAAGCGAAGCAGTTTGGTTATGGGTCTATTCTGATTCCGCTCATGCTGGACTGAGTCCCATCACTTCAGTTACAGGATATGGATTTAGACGATCCTAGACCACGGGAGACCCGGATCACTCGTTGGGCACATGTCATGCCACAAGGGAGTGGCGGTCGACCAGTGTCATGGGGGACACTATTCTAAGAGTCGTTGAATCACCAGATAATCTTAGTCGAGGATTGGCCATACGCAGGTATGGATTTTTTAGGGGACCCTGACATGATGCTGCCTGCTGGCGAGTAGTGGGACGATGGAGGTAGACACTCAATCACACTATTTTTTGGATTTTGTCTTTTACGATGTTTTTTAAATTTTTCATGCATATGCCTTAATGTTGTATCTTACATTACTACAGATGTGGAACCAGAGAGGCCTGTGGGACTAGCTCAGGAGGCACGGAGGGAACCACAAGTCATCAGAGAGTTGGCCTTGGTTCCTCCATCTAGCAATTCAGTGGAGACAGTGGCCCGTAATCTTGAGGGCCTGACAGAGGGGATCCTAGATTATAGGGGGATCGAAGAGGTTCCCTTGGAGTATCAGATACATACAGTAGGGGTGATACCTAGGGTGCATA
>APFE030301760.1:0-25296 GCA_000404065.3 Pinus taeda
TGACCATTTCACTCAGTATATCCCTCAGCTAGTTACCAGAGAGGACAACCACAATCTTAACAGGCCAGTGTCAGAAGAGGAGGTCAGTGAAGTGATTAATGAAATGAAAAATGGGAAAGCGCCAGGCTAGGATGGGTTCAATGTAGACTTCTTCAAATCTTGTTGGGATATAGTCAAATAGGATATCCTCGAGGTTGTGGAAGACTCAAGAAAATCCAAAAAGGTTCGGAAGGATCTTAATGCTTCCTTCATAGCTTTGATCCCAAAACAGGAAAATGCTATGACTCCAGATGACTCTATACCCATAGCCTTATGTAATGTGTTGTATAAAATTATTTCCAAAGTGACAGCCAATAGACTCAAGCCCCTTCTACCATCTCTCCTCTCAGAGGAGCAAACAGGCTATGTGGAATGACGACAAATCCTCAACAATATCATCCAAGCTCATGAGGTGGTAAACTCTCTCAAAAGCAACAAACAAGCCGGTATGATCATTCAGTTGGACCTAGTGAAAGCCTATGACAAGCTAAGTTGGTCTTATATAAGATCAATTCTAAGAGCCTATGACTTCGACCAAAATTGGATAAGATGCGTTATGGCACTAGTCACCACGACCAGTTTTTCCATACTTCTTAATGGAGCTCCATCAAGAACCTTCACACCTTCCAGAGGACTCAGACAAGGAGATTCGCTCTCACCTTTCCTCTTCATTCTCATGATGGAAGGGCTAGGTAGAATGCGCAAAATGGAAAATGTTGAAGGACGAATCTAGCGTATCAAGCTCACCTTGGATGGAGCGACAAACACTCATCAACAATTTGTGGATGACACAATGTTACAAGGCATACCCACAATCAAGGAAGCCAAAGCAATCAAAAACATCTTAAATGACTTTGATATGGCAGCAGGCATAGAGGTAAGCCTCAACAAATCCAAAGTTTTTTTCTTTAACACTAACATTGCTATTCAGAGAAACATTACCAGAATTATTAGGTTTCAAAGGGAACAACTACCTTCCAAATATCTTGGCATACCTCTTACTGACAAACCTCTAACCAAGAAAGTGTGGGAGCCAATATTAAATAAAATTTAGGACAAGGTCTGAAAATGGACATGCAGGTCACTAAATTTGGTAGGGTGCCTTGTGCTCACATAGGCGGTCTTGCAGCGCATTCCCATTTTCATGTTTTTAGCTCTTCCTACTCCTGAAGGCATTAAGCAACATATAAGGAGCATACAAAGGGATTTTCTATGGGGCAGAGGAGAAGAGAAAAAAAAGTGGGCTTTAGTAGCTTGGGACAAGATATACAAGACCAAAATCCATGGTAGCTTGGGGCTTCATGATCTTGAGACCCTTAGCAGAGTTTCGGGAGCCAAACTTTGGTGGAGATGGATCAAGGAGTCGACTGCTCCCTGGGCTAAGATTTGGAAACAAAAATATTCCAAGTATTGGTAGGAGAACGATCACACTAGAATGTTAAGGCAAATCAGGGGCTACCATATTTGGAACCTTGCCTGGGAAAATAAAAGTATTGTTTAGAAACATAATTTCTGGGAAATTCGTGCAAGGAACCTAACATGATTTTGGAAGGATAGCTGGCAACAAGAACCCAACCTATATAAGGATGAATTAGTAGCTCTCAAGAGTGACACAGATAGCAAAGGTCTAATTTTGGTAAAAGACTTCTGGGATTAGGAAAGGAATAATGGAAAATTGAGGAATTGGAAGGATCTAGGACATAATGATGAGAGTCCTTTGAAGGCCTAGACAAAAGCTCTCACCCAGGATCTAAAGCACAGAAGGATTCTATTTTCCTCAACACCTAACTAATTAAGATGGGGAAAGAATGTCAAACGTACCTTTAACCTCAAAGAGGCTAAACAAGGAGTTACAGGATTTAACTATCTGAATCTTGATCAATTCTAGAAGAAACTTTGGTAGAGTCCCCACTTGATGAAAATAAAGTTATTCATCTGGCTAGTGTATCAAAGGAAAATCTTAACTTGGGAGAATATCCTAGAAAAATGTTTCATTGGTCCTTCCAAATGTTACCTCTATGGCCCACATGAGGAGATGATGGAACACCATCTCAACCTATGCCCTTTCACATCCTACGTGTGGGATTGGGTGGCCTCAATATTTAGATAAAATGATAGGGATAGATTCAACATATCCAACAATTTGAAGAACTAGAGGAAGAACTTCTCAGTGAATGATATTATTAATAAATCTTGGATTCTGGTTCCAAGCATTGTTATCTGGAATGTTTAGAAATAGCACAATAGTTGGATCCTCAAAAATAAAACAAGCAAGCCCCAACACATGATTGACAAAATTCTAAGGCAGCTCAAAGAAACAATAAGAATCTTGTTGAGAACACTTCCTAAGGATCCTCCCCTACCCCAAGAGGCAAGTATTATACTTAATTTGGGTCTTCAGTCCATAAGACCATAGGGCATAATTAAGGGAGTGATCCAAATAAATACAGATTTTAACATTTGGAAGCTTCCTCCTTATGGTTTATTAAAGGTTAATATAGATGGAGCATCTAAGGGCAACCCAGGATTAGCTGGCTTTGGGGGTTCCATAAGAGATGATTAGGGTCAAATAAAGAATATCTTCCATGGCCACTTGGGGAAGGCCACTAATAACATGGCAGAGCTCATGGCACTAGAGCAATGCTTAGAAATCCTGGTGGATTCAAATTCACATAATGTTATCATTGAAGCAGATTCAAAATTGATTATTGCAGTGGCCACGAAAATATGCAATGTAGCTTCTCCAAATAAAGTGTCGAAGCATTGGATGCTTTTGCAGGTCTTTCACTGTATCTACTCCCACCTACAAACCTTAAAAACTATCAGATTTGTCCATGTGAAAAGGAAAGCTAACATGTTAGTAGATCATTTGGCGAATGAAGGAGTCACCAATATGGAGAGGGATTCTCAGTATGCTTGGGATTTGTTACCCCCAAGAAAAATGTTGGAGGATTGTCTCTGTCAGGTGAACAAAGATATGGAGCTATGGATTAACAAGATGGATAGAAGGGGTTCAGGACACAGGTGGGAGGATAAAGAACTCTAAACCAACTACCCATTTTGGTTTGGCTGCAATCCAAAGCTCTAGATTCCATTGATTGTGTGGAAAAAGACCGACTCAGGAAGTACCATAGGTTTGGTCATCCGTTTTCATATCGCTCAGATGGTGTTTAATAGAGAATTTGGGAGGAAGGCTCAAGAACTTCCCGTTGGAATTGGATTAAATACTATCGCTTGGCGAAAGATCATGCATGCTTTTCCATGAGGTGATCGATTCAAAAACCACAAGTGGTTTATTAGGCAGGGTCCATGTGGTATCTGGATTTTTGAGGTTGGCCCCCGATTCCACTCTTCGTGCGACACGTAGTGGCGAGGAGGTGAGAGGAAACCTCTATCATCAGTTGGTTAATCCTCATGCTACTTGTCGACCTGATATCTATGAAGACCGTCGGATCCACATTGGGTGATCAATGGTGAAGATGTGTTAGTGTTAGTTGGTTCGGTGTTTTGGACCCAAAAAAGTTTAGAGCGTTGGCCTAAAGTTTTGTTCAAGTCTGTAAGAAAGGTTTAAGTGTTGTTTGATGTTGGCTCATTTTTAGCACATGTACATTGGATCCTGGTAGGTCAAATCATTCGGTCTACACCTCTACATGCCTTCTATTATTTTTAGGTGGTCTTTGGTGGCATTCTTATGGTCCCTTGGTGGGTCACTTGTGGCATTTTTGTGGGCCTCAGATCTATGGACCCGTCTTCCAAGGCATTCATGGTTTCATTTGGTGCACGATAGCATGACCAAATGGTCTATTGCTTGCTTTTTTTCCAAAGTGTTTGGCTGGATCTCCCCGATTTTCTTGTTCAGGCCTCTCATGGTTTTTAGTGTGTGGCTCGGAATTTTGCCTACCTCGCTACTTGTGGAACTCTCATAGAGCAGGTGCAGCTGCATGTAAATGATGTATTATTGGCTATATTAATGAAAGCTCCTACTCTTACTTGATCAAAAAAAATAATGATCATGAAAGAAAGTAAAGACACACAAATCAATTAAGTTGTATACCAAATATAATGGAATAGTTAACTTTCCTTATTAAATAAAAACACAAACATATATCACAAACATGAAATAATGAACTTACAACATTCATGACACATGCATGAAAGCATGCCTGACTCTAAGAGCTTCAAAATATTAAGTGAAAGTGATAAGATACAAAATTACAATGATGCATCAATAGCCCTAATAGTGGAAAAAGAAGCCACCACCTACTCCTCCAAACAATTTTCTTGTCTCTTGCACTATGTTTTGGAAGCCAAGAATAAAAGTCCATTTTTTGAGTTATGATGGTTTATATATAACAAAGGAGGTGACCTTTCATGACCATGTGACCCTTGACCTACCTCGTGACTCTTGAGCTCCCACATGACCCTTGGACTTCCTAGTGACTTTTTACATTCCGTGTGTGACCCGCAGGCTTCCACAAATTTAACATTTTCTTATTTTTTGAAATTACAAAATTACATCCCACAAAATTTATGGCTAAAATACATGGAATAAAAAGGCACTCTTCTGTTCACATTTTGAGAAGTTACAATTTGACATATGTGACAGGAAACTTCATTTTAATGTGTAGATGTTAGGTTATATCCTTTTCTTCTATGTATTCAACTCTTCTTGATAGGTTTATAATTTACTTCATATGCACCCTATAAAGGATTTGGATATATTATTTTAACATTCTAAGTCATCATGGATCACCATCTATCTACTGTAGTCCAAAATTCCTTTACAACTGTCTCATTTCCACAACTATCTTATTGAAACTTCTTCTTTAAAAACACTTGGAGTATCATCTACCATGTTAAGATGGTGAAATAATTGGCTCTGGCTCAATAGTACCTGAAAAGGAAAGAAACTCATGGCATGAAAATATTAGTCCCAAAGTTACCTATCTTATCTTATTTTCTGATGTAGGATGCCAACATGATGGGACAATGTGGTAGGAATGAGAGAAGGGACTTATTGGGAAAAAAGAATAGGTTCAAGAGGAAACGGGTGGAGATCTATCCAATGGAAGTGCACAATCCATTATCATAGAGGAAGCATCTTCAATCTTAGGACAAATCGCATCTTCAAGGGTCATTAGTTGTAGGCATGCTAATTGGGAATGTGCTATGCAGTCATGAAGGTAGGTTTGCTTAGGCCTAGCATGGGTAATAGGTGTAAGATATAGATAGATCATGACTATGACTTAGAGATGAACTCTGCACTCAAGAAGATTGCTAGTTTAAACTTGGTGGTAGGTCACACGTTCCTCAGACAAGGGATCAAGGATTATTCCTTAGGAGTGTAGTTAGGGGGGGAAAGAAGCTTTGTGATGGGCACAGGACATAGATGTAATCTACAAGAGGATGATATCTAGGTCCTCAAAGTGGGCTATGCTCTCATTTCTTGGGCTGAAAGGTGAGTATGTCCATGACATGGCATAAGATATAACTATATATAAAAACCTAAAATTGACTAACTGTGAGATCAGTTGAGCGAAGAAGAGAGAAAGAAAATGCATAACATTATCACAAATATACATTAAAGGAGACTCACGATGATAATACACATAGTTACCAAAACCAACATGTATTCATTAAGACAAAAAAAAATGGCACTAATCTCTAAGAGCGATAGTTATGGCACAAGTATTTGTGATAAAAGTACCAACTATATAGAATGTACACTATTACTTGGAGACCTATTGAAAATGAACCTGATAGATTTGAGACACCAAAAAATTCATGCAATATTTGAAGTGACGCATGCAAAAGAAAAATGACACATGTGAAACCAAAATCAAGAGAAACAAAGAGTTGAGACACTTACCTAGAAGATAGCGCACTTGCAATCAAGAGTGAGAAAAAGATCCTTATTCTCCAAAAGCATGTAGTGCTCCAAGTAAGAATATGAATTGAAGATTACTGTGGTGTGGTTTTTGAGAAGAGTTCGGATTTTCCACAGTGCTCATTTTTATATGGTCGACGTTTCGAGTCTAAACGTGAAATTAGGTCTATTAGAATATTTATGTAGGAAGGGAGCATAAGCAATTACCAAAATGATGAGTCTGGGTTTAGACTCGAAATGTCGACCATATAAAAATGAGCACTGTGGAAAATCCGAACTCTTCTCAAAGAATATGAATGTGAAATTAGGTCTATTAGAATATTTATGTAGGAAGGGAGCATAAGCAATTACGGTTAGGATTTTTAAGTGCACTCAACACACGTCAAAAAACTAGGAGATAAGTGTAACGTCGCTCCATTGTATGCAAAAAAATTCTAACCTAAGCTAAGAAAATCTAGGTCTAATGTGTAATAATAAAAGTAAATACTTTATTATGAAATAAATAAAATAATTTAGTCACTTGGAAAATTGAGGCACCAAGAGATGAGATTCTTTCCAAATCCCATTGGTCAATGGGAAGGGATGATTATTTCATGATAAGACTTCTAGATCCAATTCTAGATAAGTTTAGTGGATTGGAGATAAATATCCATTAAGCTACTTAGTGAGATAAAGATGCTAACTTAAGAAAAACATAAAAGCCTTGTGGGAGATAATCCTTTATGAGGAAAAGCCTCGCAGGAGAGAAAGGCAGGCTTTTCTGGGAAAACACTAGGCAAATGGATAAAAATATCCATCAAAGAAGGGCGCCACTAATGGAAACCATATAATGAAAGAGGGTATTAAATACCCATTGAAGAGATCAACAATGGAATTTGATCCATGGAAATAACTCTTGGCTCAGGGGCGAACTGGAGAAAGCAGTTCTAGGTTGGGTGGAGGTTCTTGAATCTCCAAGTCACAATCTTTCTAATTACTCTTGTCTGAAGCACTTGCACGGGGTGTATTGTATGTTTACTACTTACCTCTTATGTTATTGAGTTTCTTAGCATGAGTGTATAGTTGTATGTGTTATCTTTAATTATGAATATGATTGAATTCTTATGCATGTGACCCTTATTGCATCCAAGTGTAGATTTAGTGAAGGAACATATTACGTCTCTAAACATATGTGATATCTATGATTTTAAGGTGGTGAAATTTATGCATGAGACATCGATGTATGCGAAACAATTATGTTTTAAGGGTTCAAATTGTATAGCCTATGGTTCAAGTTATCTATGTTATACATTGGGTGTCATAGGAATTGCATCCAATGAGGCTAGTTTAGCTATATACACATACTGCATAAGATTTATGTCAATAATATTTTCGGCTATACCATTAGGACTATGATCATGATTCATGGCTATGCTAGCTATAGTAGACTCAATATAACGTTTCATTAATGCTTGTGTCAATTCATCAAAGAATCTTATTGGTTGCACGCCATGATTGATTCTTTTCTCCAAGTTGTAATTTATGCTTAAGGGTTGATTTGAAATGTAAGTCTTGTAATTGAATCTAAAAATCCACATCATGGATCTAGTAAAGCATAGGAGTTTGTAGTATTGTGCCCCTGGGATATGGTTCATTACTTTTGATGTTGTCGAATTTTTAAAAGTATGAGTATAGTTGCATGAATAATATTTTTTCATGTAATTATTGAATAATTATACTTGTGACGACTATTGAATCGAACTTTAATCAAAGTAAATTTAAGAAATGGGATCCTAGAGGGTAATTTAAGAAGACTTGGGAAATTCTTCTTTCTCTGTTAATAAGAATTGTGCATTGTATATTGATAAGGAGTTCATTGACACTGTCAACAAGAAGTGCACTAGAACTCTCTCTGAGAGATGAACTTTGGCTGCCTCTATAAATTGCACTATGTTGTTTTCTAAAAATTCACTCTAATTGTCACTAAGAAGTGAGTTAGACTTGGTTGGAAGAAGTGTGCTATGAAGGAACCATAAGCTAGGCATGGGAAAGAAAGTATCTTTGAGACTTAGGGATTTTAAAATATGGCTTGAACACTTAGAAATGTATGACCAGGGATAACTTTAATGACTAAAAATAAAAATTCACATCATGATAATGAGGCTACAAAATTTGGATGTAGGAAAAAATTTGGACGGTTTTGTAGCAACTACAACACCTCCTCAAGAGTGCATTAACTCACTAGTACAAAACGACTAATTAATTGCCAAAAAAAAAAAAAATTGCATATAAATGACCATTTTTCAGTCGATGACCAATAGTAGCTAATTTACAGTATCTTATAACATGACCAACTTTTAGTCATTTTTAGCTTTGTCATTAATTGGTTTCCTCAATTTTACCATCTAGTAGTATATTTAGTCATAAATTTGGTAATTAATTTTTCATTGGTTTAGTCATTAATTGTCGCAATTAATGACCAAATATACAACACAATATATTACTATATGAATCATCGCAAAAAAAAATTAATGGCCAAATAAATATGACCAAAATATTGGTTGTGTTAAACGATACTGTAAATTAGCTACTAATAATCATATATAAGCAAAATTTTGTCATCACTTGAAACCAATTAATCACCTAAAAAATATGACTAAATTTTAGTCATGTTATAAGATACTGTCAATTAGCTCGTAATAGTCGTAAATATGCAAAATTTAGTCATCATTTTAATCAAAAATTTATCACTTGCAGTACTCATTTAACTTTTTTTTAGATTTTCATATTCATTGTATACACGACTGATTTAGTAGTTTCTATTCATTTTATTTCATTTCATTCATAATCCTTATAACTGACTAATTTAGTTGTATATTCATTTTATTCATGTTCATCATTAATTAATATAAACTAATAATCTAATAGTTTTAGATGATTTTTTGTTCATTATCAATCAACATAAATTAACTATTATGATTTTGCAACTAAATTTTTAAAAAATGTCATACAATGTGCATGTTTATCTAACATGATAATGCAAAGTTACATATTTTAATTACAAGACTAAATAATATCAAGTGAAAATAAAAATAATTTCAACCATATAAATTTTATTATAGAAAATATCAAGTAATACAATATGAGTTTCCAACTTAATATTGGTTGGACTACAATTTACACATGAAATATTGTTTCATCATTTCAAAACATTATCACTGCATTGCCAAAGCATTGCAAGTGAATTCACTAACTCTGAATGCTTGAACATCAATCTCTATGAGTGTGTCTTATTGAAGATATTGGCTCTAAGGGTATCACTAGACAAATTCTCTTATCTCTCTCATTTTTCATTTGTCACTCTAGTGTTATTGATATCCTCTTTCTTCACTTGTGGCTTCCTACAATGAATATTGAGTACCTCTCCTGAAAATGAAAGAAGATATAATGGAGAGTATATGACATGAAAGATGTTGAATACTTGAATATAAAATAAAGTAGACTATAAAATATTCATACGACATATACCTCAACATTCAATAGTGGCCACTATGCAGCTAGATGACTTGTATAAACAAAGAAAATAAAATGTCACCATAGAAAATAACACCTTAGTAGCTTAGTATTCAACCTTCAACAAAAACTTAGGCACAATCATACCAACTAAGTTACATGTTAAAAATATCAGGGAATAAATAACTTGTAAAAACAAATGGAAAAATAAAAGTTATGTGTAAAAAATATCCCTACGGCTTGTTTTCAAAGAGTCATGTTCCTTAAATTTGGCTATTATTTCGCCCACAATAAAAATTCCTCACTATTATGACCTATGTTTTTAGGATCATGAGATTGCTTCAACATCATATTGGATTGTGGAGAGAAAATGATTCAACTTTCCAAGATGAGTACCTCACTTGGTTGAATGAAGGTGCTAGCTATGAGTAGTGTCAAAACCTTATGGAAGAAGAAATCTAAGGCATAAGAAAATACATCACCACTTTCCCACTGAAATAAAAAATTCCAATCCCACAATGGCCTCTAGGAGTACATTTCATTGCATGGATATCAGACTCTGAGAGATGATTGTCTGATACAATGAGAAGTGTACGTATATTGTCACAAAGCCCCTCAAAGTCAGACCCTATAGTTGTATCCTATAACATTAATCATATGATACTATTAAATTATAAATTATGACTATCAGATAATTATTAGTTTGAATAATTAGTCCGATTTGTGTTTTTAGTATTTTTGTATACATGAAAATATTCAGAAAGAAAAGGTACTTTTGTGACTATTTAATTTTGAGTGAATCTAAATACACAAGAAATTATGGTATCTCGGTGTTTATTTAGTGGTTATCCACTCATTTTACCAATTTCTCCCATGTCCTCTATTGGTTTTGGTGAATTCCTCTTTGATGATGTTCAATTCCAATGCAATGGACATTTATCCTCTATGTTTTTCTAAGCCAAAGTGAAGCTCCACAAGTAACAACCAGTAGCGTCGAATATATTATTGGCGGTCAGAATGCAGTAATTATATGGTAATCCAAGAAACAATGCACATTAATCATCTTCCCTTTAATATTGATTAATAATTTCTTTGCATGATCATGTAATACTAAAGTCTCAAGTAGGGACATTTAAAGTTAGTCATCCATGAATATCACCTTTGAGAGTGATTAGTAGTTAATACTTCTTATTACACGCAGTAGATGACCAACTTCAAAGATAGCAATATAAACACAACAAAAATGAAGTTAAAGGAAATGCTAGGAAGTCAAATGCGATTAATCTTGAGTCAAGAAAATACAAATCCCTTCACATTTTCAAGGCATTCTTAGGCACTAAAATATAAAATTGTTGCAATCCATCATTTTCACCTTTTCTTTAGTTTCTTTAATTGATAACATAACTTTGAGAAAGAAAAAAAATCATTGAAAAATCTCCTAAAATCCTAACAAATGCTCGAGCGATTGTTGTATCAATTAAATAGAAAGGTAATCCTTTGATATGCTTTTAACTTGCAGAATTTATTGAAGAATATGAAGCTTTCTCATCCCTTTTTCCCAATAGAATTGTAATCCATGGGTTCCTATCAAGTAATCAATTTCCCTCCAAGATAGTTAAGAGATCAGTTTGGAGAAGGACTTCTAGAGGCATTGGGATAGTAGAAATGGAATTAAATAGGAGGAAAATGAAGCACTTTAGTGGGTGCTCCAAAATATTTGAATGCAATTGAAAATATTTTATGCTCGCTCCACACATTTTAAAACAGAAAACCATTCAATTGTGTCTCATATATTTTCCACCATTCTGTAATATGCAATTCTTTGAGCAAGAATAGAGCATTCATAGATATTGTTATGAAAGAGAACTCTTCATAATCCTAATAAATTGGGATATAAAAAATAAACAATTTCATGTAGTGAATAAATCTTACATAGTAGATTTCAGTGATTAAAATGACAACTTTATTCTTAATCTCATTAAAACAAAAATAAATTCAACCCTAACTAGTTGGGATCTAACAAACCAAGAATTTCATGTAGTAAAGTAAATGAACATGGTAGATCCCAATTTTTTGCGATGAAAAATTTATTCTTGATCTTATAACAACATATATAAATTAAAGAGTACATATATATTTCCTTCTCTAAGACAAACTTTGAACACATTCCGAAATTTCATAGAAATATAATGACATGATTTACCTGTAGGACATGAGAAAGCTCTCTACATCTAGCACCCGTCATTGGAAAATAGTGTTATTGAGGCACCATCTCATGGCATTAGAATAATGTAGATATATAGTGCTATATAGATACCTTTAACACCTATTCAACACTACCTTTAAACTTCAAATTCATCAATTGACTTACTTTAACAACAAAGTCTAGTGGCATTTCATTAAATACAACCTAACAAAATCCATTTATGATAGTCGTCATTTCCTTCTCTGGATCTATCCCCATATGGAAATATAATAACCCATATTCCCCAATTTTTGAGTTACTTGCTTCATGCTCAACATGGCTATTGGATTCTTCACATGGAAAATGTTTCAAATATTAGATGTATAATGGAAACAAGCATGTAATTCAAGGTTTCCCCTAAAGTCTCTTGGGTGAATTATAGAACACCATCTACTTAAAACATTATATATGGTAGTAACAAAAACATACCCAGGATCCCACTTGAGAATTCAAAATGTTGCAAATAGGATATGTCTTAAACAATATCAACTATTTAATTGCATAATCACACTAAGATAGACAAATATTTAGAGTGTTGAAAAGTGTTAAAAAAATGGACTTGGAATATTATAGTTATGTGAGGGTATATAGCTATGTAAAATGTAACTTCTATAGCTACACGAAATGTAACTTCTATATAACATTCTAAATATCCTTTTTTAGTCATTTAAGAGATCAACATTTTTTTATCTTCGGTTAATAACTTAATACTCCACCGAAATTAGCATTAAATTGATTCTTCACCAACCAATGCGAAATTTTAAACGAGTGTGAAAATGCTTGCTCATTCCTGTGCCATATTTCTGATATTTTATTTGTGTGTGGATTTAAGCTAGTGTAATGTAACATCTACATATTTGACAATTTAAACGTAAAGAATTACCTAGATTAAAATTATATAGTTAACATATGTACAATAAGGTAAAATATGCGTGAGTTACAAGTAATATGAAGTCTACATGTTATATTAAGACAAACTTTTTCTCATCTCATTAACTCTTATCTTATCGTTGGTGATGGATATAGGCTTTCGAATTATGAGCCATCATTGTCATATCTTATATTTAATGATGGATATAGACTTTAAAAGCATCAAACTTGTTTTTTCTTTAATGTAAGATCAATTTAAATGGAAGTGTTCATCATTTTATTCAATATTATCTTGTACAACTAGAAATAAAATGATGTGGTGGTGGTGTCTCTAGTGATTTTCAAACTTGTTTTAATTAGCTAAATTTACCCTATTTAAAATAAATAGAGGTGGTGTTTCTAGTGATTTTCAAACTTGTTTAATTACATAAATTTATCCTATTTAAAGTAAATAGTTGCACTAACCATCTTACCTTCAAGTCAGTAAGTTTTCTTATCTTCAAGTTACTAACTTTTCTTGAGGGCATCTTCATGACATACACCATCTCCAAAAAATATGAAATATTAGTAGTATCTTGCACTAAATAGAAAATGTTGGCATAGAATCGTTTATTGTGTTTTTTAGTCCATGTCACAAATTTATTTATATTTTATGATTCTTGGTTTCGATTTCCATGCTATGACTACATTCATTATGCCTACTAGGATTTTTAGTTGTGCACACATCATATTGCTCAGTTATAATTGTATAAAAAATAGAGAGTATGAAGAATGAGATGTAGTGGCATGTGGGTGTCTATTTTACTCAATGATATTCTTGATTTTTTAACCCATTCCAATCCTACCACAAGGAAATTAAGAGAGGCAAGGACACAAGAAGGACTATCAATAAATGAAATTAGATGCTTTATAATGCAACTCAAATTGTACTTAAATGTAACGACAAGTATTTGCAGCTGCCTAGTCACCAATGAGCATCGAATCACATTGGGAAACAGTCCTTGCATTATGATAATTTGGTTGCACCTACACTAATCTTCTGTAGTAGTTCCTTAACTTTCCTGTAGATATAATTTTAGAAACAATCCTACTCCTGCAATTATTCCTATCTGGGTCGTGTTTATGCCCCCTATTAATAGTTATTTTTCAAGGCAACATAATATAACTCTCCAATTCCACTATCGCCTTTCAAAAAAATTCTTGAGTATTTCCAGGTGATTGTCGAACCAGTTTCTACTCAGGTCCATGAAGTCCTTGATTTGTCTCCATTGCAAAAACATATTTTCGTATTAAAATTATAAATCCCACATCTCCATTCCTCATCCTTGACATACAAATTCTTTACAATGGAATACTTTATCATTGCTCCCTTTGTGCAATAGAGATCCACTACTATGGCATGGAGATGATTGGTGTCATAATATGGTGTATGCTCACATAAATCCTCTCATCTCACCTCATAGAACTCTTATCATCTACAACAATAAGAGTCCTCTCAAACTTTCTGGTATCCATCTCATTCATCTTGAAATAAGTGGATATTTCCATGGGTGATAAAGTGTTCTTAGGGATTTAATAGAAGGAGATATCACTAAAAAAAAACAATGTAGCATAATAATTATCAGCAGGAAGAACAAACCTACCAAGCTACTTCCTAAGTACATCAATATACTCTTGAATTACCTCTTATACCAAACAATAGATAACCTAACCTACTTATAGAGTCTACCTATGCATGGTAGCATTGAAAACACTATCAAAACAACATCTACAACAACGTTGGTCAATCTCTTCTTCTAGTCAAGGGCATGCCCACCATTTTAAAAGTATCAAGCACATTAGGGGTCTACATCATCCAAAATCCTCTTCTTCTACTACTCTCTCTGTTTGAGGGGTGGGTAAAAGTTATTAGACCATTTGGATTCTTCCATTTTTAATCATTGTCTCTAAGAATTGTGTCTAAATTGCAAAAGCCATTCAGGTTTCGTCTTCTCAGCTCAAATTAACCTAATATTTGGATAGTTGTAAGGTTTATTGGATCTAATTATATTCTACTTAAAATATAGTAACATGGTCTAAAACTGTAGGCATTGAGATCAGAATCTCAGGATGAAACAAAAAATATTTTATGTTCATGATTACAATAAATTTTAATTTCATGTAACGAAGTTTGAGTAATGCCTAGTATTTTCATCCTACTAAAAAACTTTCTCACATCTCTCAAGCCCTTTGAATTTGGGCATGGTAGAGTTAATTACATAAACAATCAACCATTAAAAAAGGTGAAAATAAAAAATAAAATTTCATGCATTCTGATCCTAGAAAAATTAGGGAGGAGCGAACTGATCTATACAATAAGGACATGAAAAACGCTTACGTTTCCATTGTCCTTTAATGAATTTTTGGCCACAATAAAGATCTTCATTATCATAATCATTAAACCCTTTGTACAATAACAACATGAAAAGATCTTACTTGTGCATTCTCTTTTGATGAATTGTTGGCCGCAACCAAGATCTACATTATCACAGTCATTAAACCCTCAATTCTAGATTAAATTTATGCCTTTATCATATAAACCCTCGAAAATTTTTACCCATCAGAACAAAAATCATCTTTAGTAAAAAGGAATAACTCTCCATAGTCAAAATTCATACCCATGTACAAATGGCCAAAATCTCCATGCCCAATGACCTTACCCTTCCTTGATCTAATCATTGATGCTCTCCTAAGGTGTTTCCCATACAAACTCCATTTGGGGTTTGAATCCCATGAAATCCATTGATCATGTTGATGGTATTCCTTCTTCTGGTATTTCCACGCAGATATCAAGGAAGAGAAAAATGAATTGCTACAATGTGATGTTGTAATCTGTGAATATGTTATTTGTACCCAACACCAAACTAGAAATGAAAAGGAAAATAAGTATTTATAATGGAAAAAATAAAATAAATACTTATAATATAAAATAAATATATAAATTTCAATTTGGTTAAATGATTTATTTTAATAAGAATTTGTTATTTTTGCGCTAAATTAAAAAGAGGAAAGAAGTTAAAAAATGATATTGGAATGAGTGTAAAACATTAAATATGGCCTCAATTAAAAAAGAAAAGTTAAATTGATAAAAATATATAAAAATTGAAATTGTTATATTTTGATTTTGTTATTAACTTGTGAATAAGCTTTGTTACAATACCATGGTTTACCAATACTACAAGTCCAAAAGCCATAGCCTATTTCACAACCAAAATATTTTATAAAAATATGAGAAGATTCTTAACTGTAGATATTCACCCCCACATTACGGTAGATATTATGAACTTGTAAAAATAGCCTTTCTTACAATACCATGGGTCAATACCATGGATTATCAATACCACATGCCAAAAATTCATAAATTATTTAACAATCACAATATTTTATAAGAATATGACAAGATTGTTTACCATGGATATTCACCCTCACTTTACCATGGATATTAACTTGTAAATCGACTTTATTACAATATTCACCCCCACATTACGGTAGATATTATGAACTTGTAAAAAATAGCCTTTCTTACAATATCATGGGTCAATACCATGGATTATCAATACCACATGCCAAAAAACCATAACTTATTTCATCTTAAAAATATTTTATTTTAATTTAATTTTACAACATTTTTTTCATTGAATCTAAAAGGGAAAATATTACAATTTGAGACATATCTAAACCCTCTATCCTCAGGGCTACTAAAAATATTCAAGGAAATTAAATAAAGGTTTTAATAAAATTAAGCTAAGATGGATCTATCCGGTTCTCTCTCTCTCTCTCTCCCTCTCTCCTCTCTCTCTCTCTCTTTCTCATCATATAATATTATATATTATATATATATATAATAATATATATAATATTATATTATAGCCAAATTGACTATTATGAATAATTAAATATAGTGCGAATATTTTTAATATTTCATTATTTTATTTTATTTGACATGATTGATCCAAGATATAGGTTTAATATCTTACAACCAATTAAGTTTTTTTAATTTAGATAATTTCTTAAACACAATATAATGTGATCAAATTTAAGAGCGGTTTGGGGAGGGGGCAGAGAGAGGGATGGAGATAGTAAAAAAGTTGGATGGAAAAGAGACAGAGAAAGAGAGAGTGATGCAGGGGAGAGAGGGAGGTGGGAGAGAGGGAGAGAGAGGAAGGAAGAGAGAGAGAGAGAGAGAGATGGAGTTGGAGTGGGAGAGAAAGGGACAAAAGAACAAATACATAGAGAGATAGAGGTGGAGAGAGAGAGGGGTGAGAAGGGAGATATGGAGAGAGAGTGAGGGAGAGAGGAGATGAAGGAAGAGAAGGAAGAGGATAGGATAGAGATAGGGAGAGAAGGGGAAGGGAGTGATATGGAGAATTATGGGGAGGGGGATGATAGTGACAAATTTGGATGAAAGAGGGAGAGAGGGAGATGGAGTTGGAGTGGGAGAGAGAGGGACGAAAGAACAAAGACATAGAGAGATAGAGGTGGAGAGAGAGAGGGGTGAGAAGGGAGAGATGGAGAGAGAGTGAGGGAGAGAGGAGAAGAATGAAGAGAAGGAAGAGGATAGGATAGAGGTAGGGAGATAAGGGGAAGGGAGGGAGATGGAGAGATAGACATGGAGAAGGATGGGGAGGGGTGGAGATAGTGACAGTGTTGGACTAAAGAGAGAGAGCAATAGAGAGAGAGGGAGAGTGATTTGGCAGGGTGAGATAGAGGGAGGTAGGAAATCAGGGATAGAGAGGAAGGAATATAGAGATAAGGAGAGAGAGATGGAATTCAAGCGGGCAGGAGATGGAGGGAACAAGTAAAACATAGAGGGATAAAGGTGGAGAGAAAGAGGGGGTGACAAGGGAGTCATGGATAGAGAGTGAGGGAGAGAGGAGAGTGGTATGGAATCAAGAGAAGGATATAGATAGAGAGTGAGAGAAGGGGAAGAGGGAGATAGAAAGAGAAGGGGAAGAGAGGGAGAGAGGATGTGTATGTTCATGGGATGATATAGAGAGAGGGAATAATAAAGGACAGAAATACAGATAAAGAATTATATTAATATTATATAACCAACTATTCCATTTAACCCTATACTATTAAAAGTGCTGGGGGATCCAATTCTCAAAGATGCAAAACATTTTCCTCAGTTTTGTAGTTAGAAAAAGAAAAGATTTCACCTTGAGAGATTGGACCCCTCTCGATGCTTGATAGATCTAGGGTTTAAGGATGGATCTATGCGATAATATGAATTAAAGTATGTTTTTATTTGATAATATAATATTAAAAAATAAAGATTCCTACTTCAAATTAATTCAAATTGGAAATTAGATCCAATTTAGATTCAATGAATAATTTTTTAAAAGTACATAAATAATTTGTTTTTATTAAAAAATATATGTTTAAAATAATAAAAAATTATTAGAGTATAAATGAATGGAAAAAATTTGGTCTCACCTATTACACCATTTGAGGATGAATAAGTTTTCTAAGGAAGGATAACATTTCAACCAATATTTCACAACCTTTCGATCCCCGATCCCCTATCACTTGTAAGTTTAGGTTGGTTGACACAACTAAGATGACTAACATAAAAAATTGACGCATATTATTGTAGTACTTGTTAGGTAGTTGTATTTTTGTTCGTAGACAAAATTAGTCCTTCATGTTAGTCATTTTTAGTTGTATTAATTATTAGCTAGTCAAATATTTTAACATGTGACTAGATTAGTGATTTACATTAGTCGTGTTTAGTTTGGTCACTTAAGCTTATTCATTTCTGGTAGTATTTCACTTGGAAAGCTATGCTAACTAACTTTATTAGTCACCTAGTCACTAATTTCTCATTTTCTACTAGCGACTCTTTCTACTTGTTGTAATCATATTCAATTTACAAAATAACTTCAATCCTCTATTGGTTCTAACTTTATGATTCAATCCTTCAATCTTATTTCAAATCACAAAATTATATTCTCCTTCCTCCCAAGAACTCCATAGTTTTTCATCAAAACCTCACCCGATGGTCACTAATCTTCAAACTCAATATGAACTATAAAATAAAAAATAAAAAATTTAACTCTTTCTTACTCCTCCAAATCTATTTGTGCTATAGCTCCTTGCTTCAATGTCTAAAGTAGCCTCATTACTAATATCTCCTTGGTTTGTTTACTTCATGTAATGCCACTAATTCCCTACTCATTTAAATAACAATGTTTAAAACATGCTCTAATACCACTTTTAATGTAGACTTAGCTAATGTTTGACTAGCATCCCTCTTTCATTCAAAATCTAATAAGCATTTCCATATCATTTCTTCAAGGAAATAAATCCCTTTTCATACCAAACCCACCTTAATTAAAATTTTAGTGGGAGGACCCATAAGGGTATAAAACAAACCATTTTATTAAACCAGCATAGCTTAAACTTACCACATATACACAAGCGGCTATAACTTTGTCCTCTTACTGACACCGACCCAATCCTCCTTAATCACTTCTCTTTAACTCGACTCCTCTATAACGATGGAACAAGACTTCAAAAATAAATTTAGTCCTCAGGGATTACACTTCACAATTAAATGTGACCTTACCTTGGGACCTCATCCTTTTCCTTAGTGCATAATTCTTTATTCTCCTCGTACACATCATTTTCTATATTGGTCTCATCAACCAATACGCTAGTTCCAAGTCAATGTTACAACAAATCATCATCATTATTTCATCCCCATTCCTTTTTTTCTTTTCCATTGTCAACACTCTCGGTAGACAAACTCGAGGAAAAGGGAGTTAGTCTCATCAACTATTGTTCTCGGTTCCTGTCAAATGTTGTCACCGACCTTTCTTTAAAAGCATGCATTTTTTATCCTTCTAGGACACGTCATGTTGAATTTTTTCAATGAGCTCCACTATTCAAGCTATGGGCCTAGAAAATTTATTAACACATCATCCTTAATATTTTAGTACTTATCATCCTAGCACTCAATCGTCCTTACCTTCTCCTTTCTATTCATTCATATGTCCTTACAGGAGACGAAATCTGGGATATGAATTCCCCCAACCTTTACTATTAATGATTTCAGTCCTTAACATATGTCACCTCAACACATAACCCAATGTGTTGGAAGTACACTTCACGCCAATGCTTTTCTCATTGTTCGGGTGTCACCTCCACCCGATGCTTAGTCATCCTGACCATTCTAATACAAATGCAATTCTTTAATTTCCTAGGTAATGGACTATGAGATACCTTGTCAATCATTGATCTTGATATATATAGGATGATGGAGTCTTATGGACTTAATAAAATCTATCTCTCCTCTCCTTTGTCTTCATTTTTTTCTTACAATTCTCTATCTCTAATTCTTGTTCTGTCCACTACGATTTCCATTCTTCCCGTGCACTTCCTCTCATTGTTTTTGTTTCACTACTCTTTCTGCTTTGGATCATTCATCCACTTGTTGATCCAAAATCAAAATATAATCTTCATTAATCATAAATGAAGGGAATTTGGCCTTGCTTCGAAGGACTTCCACCTCCTCTGTGTAGTCAATTCCTATGTATTTAACTTACATTCTCAGATGCTTTCCCACATGTGATTTAAACAATTCTGCAACCTTTGTGTACCCTTATGGCACTCACTCTAAGTGTAATCCCTCTTGACTTTAGGTGTAACAACTCCAACACATTTACACTCAAGTATAAACTATAGCGCTCGCTTATCCTCTCTCTCTTGATATGTGAAGGCCTCTTAGGATGATATATTTATACAATGACCTCTAAATCCATAATTAGTTCACATCTGAAAACTCATCAAAAAATTCCTATATCTAGATCCTCTAGATCAACATATCTTCCAAGAGATATAACTATCCCTCAAATCTCTCTAACCCTCTCAAGCATTCTTGTAACATATTCTAAGAACTAGTTATGATTACAATCTTGATCTTATGTAGACAATTTCCCTAGATTTTCTTAAAAACATAGAAAATACAAATAATTAAACAATTTAACTCAATTAGGGAATCCAATCCTTTGGTAAATGAAATATCTTTAAGTCTAGTATAAATTTTTTTTTTCTATGGAGGTAAGATTCTCCTGCATCACTTTGGCCCATTTTTTGGACATAGGAAAAATATTGATTTTATTTCCCTAACACATTACCTTGAGTTAAAATCAAATTGTCTATCCCTAATGTACATGATTCTAAGGCATATGGGCCCTAAACCATTACCCCCAAAAAATGAGATATATTATTTGAGACAAATTTGTATGGAATTTGTATGGAAAAGTAACTATAATTTCATGTCTTTCCATATTAGTGTTCTAACATCTTCCACCACTCCTATCGACGAGATGCTCTTGTATGGCCTAGGAAGCTCCCTTTCCCTTGCAAACATGACTTGATATTTCAAAAATGTTTTTCAAAATCCATAAAAAACTTTTCCCACTACGAGTGCACATGCATATCGATTCCTATGAACTATATCTACGTACAACTTTTCAATATTTGAAAAATAAAAAATTCAGGTGAGGTTTATGGGTTTTACTAAAAGACCACCTACATGAGCCCGTGGCCTAACTGAAATAACCAATTTGATATGGTATATATGAACCCCTTGGGTAACTCCAATGGAGATCATATGAGAGGTATCGATAATATAACTAAATTCCCCTAGATCAAGTCTTTATTTTTCATGTACCTCCTGCATTCCAAGAATATAGGAAACCCTTGTTTCCTTACAGAGATGTTTAGTTCTCTTAGATAACATCTCCTATAAATTTATTATATAGTAATTCTATGTTGGGTTGGGTTGGATGGATCTCGTGGAAGTCTTCGTCTGTACCTTTGACTTGTATCAGGTTATAACTCACATGTACATTTTGTCATTCACTAATAAAGAAGCTCATGCCTTATTCCTTAAATATGTTTTCATCTTATGAATGATAACTTACCATTCCATTTATGATTATATACCTATATGTATGTACTTCAAATTCTATTAGGTGTCTATGCTTCTATAATGAATTTGCATGTATACACATTATGGAGGAAGAAAAGGGTTTGGATCCTATGAGATCTACCTCAAATGTAGGACCCTTGGGTAAGTCTCCTCTCAAAAATTTTATGAATTTGAAAGGCTGACATGCTTGCATCAATGTTTGTTATTGTTTTCATATTTGGGCCTATTGGAGATTTCAACTTTGACACTTGGGAATATTTCCCACCAACACATAGGAAGTGTTTTCTTATTATATACATGGTTTATGATTTAATTTGAGTGGCTTGGATGCTAAATGAACTACCTTTCAGGAAAATGGACATGAACACACCCTTAAATAATTTTTGTGCTATCCAGACATAATATTTGACCCAAAGTTGGAACGTAAATGTAATTTTCAAATTTTTACGCCAATGAAAATGATGCCTCCCATATCTCCTGTTCATGCTTTATGGATGATACATTTTAGTTTAGAACTTAAAGAAACTATTCGTAGGGAATGTGTGATATTACTCAAAACATAGACTATGAGACGTGCCCTTGAGAAATAACCTTTGGCCTAAGATAGGGATATGGACATATTTCCAATATTTAACACACTATAGAATGATATATTCATTCAAGATACGATTCATGGACAAATTCCATTAAGATAAGTTGTTAAAGAGATATCCTTAATGTTCATGTAGATTTCATAATTCTTTAAGTTGTAAGAGAGGGTCGTCAAATGAAATCTTTGGCCTAAGAGTAGTATATTGAACCAACATGGAAGGCTATTCCCAAGTAATACATTGTTTATGCATGGAATACATTGGAATGTGCAATAACATAAGTAATTTTAAACAATGGAAACCATGAGAGAAATTCCAAGCTACAAAGCATGACCTTTGAATGATATTTTTTCTTAAAGATTGGGATCTTTATTTGAAGCTACAAGATTTGTTTACCTAGTAAGCATCTCGATACCATGCATATGCTTAAATGAAAACATTTGATTGGTTCTTGTCTAAACAATAAGTTATAAGGTTCATAAACTATGCATAGGGAACTATATCATAAGGGAAATCACAAGGAGAAAACCATTTCTCTAAGTGTGGGTACAATTTAAATTTTTAAGGTTTTTAACATTTAGGAAAGGTTTCCTTTCCTCATATATACTTTGGCTATAAACTATGGAAAGCTAGGCTTGAAATAAAATAATATCAATGGACATGGTAAATGATATGAATCCATTCCAAAATAATCCTTTTTAAAATAATCCAAAGTGTTGGCATTATGATACAAGTGTTGTCCTTGATGGCAACTCACTCACAGGTCAGTTTAGTTTTAATGAAAGGCAACCCACAGTGTAACAAATCCATCCAGATGTAACAGGGCATTGGTACAAAAGAACATGAAGATGGAGTTAAAGTCTACTAATCAGAATGAATAAGTTGAAGGTAAAGGATGGTGAAAAGAATTTTAGGATGTATACATAAGTACACTTAGACAAAATAGTGTATACATGTAGGTCCATTGAACAGAAAATGTGTATACATATACACGCACTCCCGCAAGAGGAAAAGCACGTACATGTTGGAAAATAAAGTAATTTCAAGAGTAGAGAATATCAAGGTTTAGTACCATGGTATTAGCCCACAATATTGAGCGGAGCAACAATTATTTGATATTGTCTAAGAATACCACAGGCTCTAAGTGTTGTTTTGATCCAAGGTATTGAGAAAGGGTAAAACTATATAAGGAGAAGAAGATCAAAGGGCTAATGTGTAGAAGTAATGAATATCTTATGAAGTGTTAGATCAAAAGAAAATATGCATGTCATGCATTTCTGATGCTTTGCTTGATATGAACTAAATATGCACTTGAGTGTTTTATGGTGGATGAGATCTAATGATGGATCAGGATCATAATGACTTATCATTATGCGATCTGATAATGGATAGGGTAGATCTAATTGCTAACGCACGTTTTATCCTTTATATGTGATGATATCGGTATGTCTGAAGTCTGGAATTATGGTGAAGTTATAAGTAAGTATTTGCAGATCTACACACTAGTTCACTTTGGTGAAGCTGCATATACATGATGGTTCAACTCTTCCATGTAGTCTATACAAAAGAAAATCTTAATGTTTAGGGATGATTGATCTCTCAAATCAATGTTTCTATTTTACTACTGTCTGTCAATGAAGTCTTCTTAGATCTGAAAGTAAAACTAAATTCATAAAGAGTTTGTGTCTGATTGGTTGATCTATTGAGTAAGAAAGGTGATCCTTCATTCCATCTATTTAGAACTTTGTAAATTGACAGTAGATCTTTAGAATTTCACTGATTGGTACAATTTGTGGTTTAAAGGTTTTATGGTTCAGTAAATTTAGAGTTATATGTAGGTTGGGCTAAACGAAGTTTCATACATACATAGGTTGTCTCCATTGAAAGAGCGTAGACAGTCTGACACATGATTTTTTAGGTTATAGTTGGTTCTGGGTATTGAAGCAGTCTTCTAGGCTCAGTTTTGTGTACTAGTTATAATGATCTATCTATTCCATTTGATTGGTTGAATTTGATTAAGTTTGAATGAATGCTTGTTTCAGTTGTGTCTGAGGTTTAGTGATTTTTTAATTTAGTATGTCAAAGGTTTGAGTGATTGATTGATTCAGTATGTCAGAGGTTCCAGTGATTGATTGATTTAGAGATTGATGATTGGTTTCAGTTATGTCATAGATTGATGATTGAGTTTCAATGATTGGTTTTGATGGTTGTATTGTAGTGGTGATTGATTTTGAGCTTCAATGTTACTAAAGGGTCTAGTGTGAAAATTTGATGAAACATGGCGTTCACATTATAATATTGTGTACTGGCAGTATCCAGTGTGAAAATTTATGAAACATGGTCCCTCGAGGACACTGAGGGTTGGAGCCTTCGATGAGGAAGTCAAAGCTTCCTGTCAGTAGTGGCTAGTGATTTGATGAGGGGATTGGAGTGTTGGAATTATGATATAGGTATTGTCCCTGATGGCAACTCACTCAGATGAAAGATCGCAGTATAGTAGGTAATCAACAAAGAATTATAGATCAATCATCACATAATGAAGAAAGAGAGGTATACGCAGGTTCACCATTGACCCAGTTGTGCATACACGTAGGTTCATTGTATACAGGTTGCTATACGTACACATGCACTTTCACAAAAGTAATAGTGTGTATACCTTGGAAATCAAAGAATTTTCTCCATGGAATTTTCATCCATGGTATTAGTCCAAGGTATTCGGTCCAAAGTATTGACCCTAGGTACTTGGTCCGAGGTATTGGTCCTAAGTGGTTTTGGTCCATGGTATTGAGGAAAGCCTAAAATTATAAAAGGAGGAGAAGGTCATTAGGCCAAGGTGTACAAATATTGTATATCTAATGAAGTGTGAGAACTGGTATGCAAGTTATTGGGTTATGGTGCATTATTGGATCTGAACCAAGGATGAACCTTAGCGGATGAAGAGGTATTAGATCTAATGATGGATCAAGATATTAAGGCATAAAATGAACTATCATTATGCATTTTTTGCTCACGAATATTCTAGACATGAATATTGAGGCATATATTATTCTGTAAATGATATAATCTAGGTATAACTAAAGTCCAGAATAGCTACAAAATTATGAATTAATATTTGTAGATGTATATGTTGGTTGGCGTTGAGAAAAGTGCATATACACGCAGGTTCGACACATGAAAGTAGCATATACCTTATAAA
>APFE030301762.1:0-10442 GCA_000404065.3 Pinus taeda
GGAAACTCTCTGCTATTTCTACTACTATAGAAGCTTCTTGTATTTGTGAAATTTGGTCAGCTCCCTTGCGGTGTGGGAATTTTTTGACACAATGCGGGCCTCTGCATCCCCAACACTATACAGTGGCCCTTGTAGTTAACTCTACTTCAGTTTTTCCAATTTGTTCGTTAGTTCTAGCTTTGCCTGATACTTTAAATCTGGGTTGATTTTTATTAAAATTATGGTTAGCTTTTCCCTTGTACAATCCTTCATTTCCTGGGCCCTTATTCCCTTTGTGACTGGGGAAAAATTTACTTTACCTTTTATCAGTTCATTTCTTTCTCATTTCTCCTTTTGGTTTGTTTTGTTGATTGCAGATCTATGCCTTTTGAATAACTTTGTCCATGGTTTTTGGGTTGTCAAATTTCAGTTGTTCTTTCATGAACAGGGGTAAACTATTGATGAACCTCTACACCTTTTCTTTTCCTTTGCATATGTAAGGAACATACCAAAGTAACGATGTGAAATTTGTTATAAAATCATCCAAAGACATTTGGCCTAGCCGGAGATCATGAAATTATTTTGATTTTTCGTCATAGTATCTCTCTCTTATATTTTTTCTTTAAAATATCTCTGGAATGTTTCCTAGGATATACTTTGTTCATTCACTTCTCGAACTATCTTTACATCCTCCCACCATAGTGTGGCCTTTTCTTGTAGCTGGAAAATAGCCAAGAGAGCCTTTAGATTATGGTCATATTGGTACAGATGGGAATATTTGTTCATATTTATGAGCCATGCTTCTGCCACTTCTTCTTGCTCACCATCAAAATGAGGAGGCTTTATTTTACAAAACTCCCCCTGAAGTTCCACTTTCTTCCTGTTCTGTGTCCTATGATTAGACACATTATCTAATTCCTCTTCATGGTTTTCGTAACCACCCTTAGTTTCCACATCTTCTATGTAGAACTCTTGTTCCCCTGTTATATTTCTATGTTCAGGGCTAGGGACTACTGGTTTCTTATTTTGTATATCGGATAGACCCTTCATAATTTTTTCTTGTTCCTCCATTAGTCTGTTGTTATCTGCCCATAACCGAGCCATTTCATCCTTTAATTCTTATACTATCACCATGATATGTATGTCAGTATTCCACGGCTCATCGCCCAATTGTACCCGCACTTCAGGATTGCCTTCTTGAAATGACATGGGTCTTGTCCCGGTTATTGATCTGGGTGGTAGATTCCCTATTCTCCTCATACTAACTGATCCCTCATTCCTACATGCATATTATAAAATTTGTTATTTCCTTGTTCCATAGGTCTCATCTTGGCAACCAGAGCACTCTGAAACCATATGTCATGAACCCATGCAAATGTTTTTCTTACATACAATATAATTGGCAGATCATTACAAAATCCATAATTAATAAATTATTTGAACATAGTTATAACTTTGAAAAACTTTACGCAAGTGGAATTTTATAACAAATAAATCATTTTACATACAACCAATGTCAGGGTACAAGGAAATTTATAAAAGTTCTATGTTGATTATAAGTCTTACAGAGATATTTACTCTTCACCCTATACCCTTTATAAGGTTTCCTATGTTTACTGTCAATTCCATTTATATTGCATTTGCCTGAGTTAACGTCGGCTATGAGCTGGTACCATCCATTTATGGTGGACTTAAATGGAGGATGGGCACTTGCCTAGGGATATGAAGTCTCTCCCTCTCGAGTCTTCTCTATGGTGGAAAGTTGGCTCCTTGATGCATGGTTGAATGTGCCACATCAATGGCTCTCCTAGTTTCTACTCATCGGGCAATGGTGGTTGATGTCCATGACTCTATGCACTAGTTGGATGCATAAATGGTTTGACCTATTGTATTTTCCAGTTATTGGTTTGGCTCCAACCCTCTATTGGGGGTTTTGACTGTGAGTAAAATATTACACTTGTCTACTGTCGAATTGTAAGTGGTAAGGTTTTGGTGTGGCTTCTCCATTAACTGAGTGTCTTTTCTTGTCCTATAGCTCCTTGTTATGTCTATGCATGATACCGAAGGGATTTCTAAGGAGCTCTTCACCAATCCAGGTAGCTTCTCTTTGAATAATGATTTTATTTCCTTTGTAAATTGTCTTCTCGTTTTGGTGATAGTTTTTTTAATCGAATGCATTGATAGGAATTGCAGGTTCAACACCTGGTGGCTTGGCACTGACTCTCAGCTCTCGAAACCCTTCTTACATATTTCATCGTGTATGCAAACGAGATTCTTAACCTAAAAAAGGTTAATGTGTTTTCATCCAATCTTATGGTCCTGTATATTTTATTTAGTTTCGACCCAAGGGTTTATGTTGTCTCTGAGAACTATATTACTCGTTTAGGTTCAACCTAAGGGTCTCTAGCTTCTCTTAATATTGTGTATTTTGTTTAAGAAGACCTCAGTGTCTCTAAATTCTTTGAGACTATACTTCTTGATAACATTCAACCTATGGGTCTTTGGCTTCTCTGAATTTTTGCATATTTTGCTTACATCGGCCTAAGGGTCTTTGCTCAGATTTTGTTGTATAAAAAATATAACTGCATCCCTATCTTGGGAAAAGACTTCCGGATTTTGTTGTTGTATCTATTGGATTATTGATAGAACCTCATGGTGGTTCCATAGAGTTTTCTCAGGTATTTTAAGTTGTTAATATATAAATTTTCTTACTCTATTGGTGGTAAATGATATCTATCTTTTTACCTGTTCTCTTCATATGATAGACTGCGATTTAAGTTTTATTTGGGTAGCCATAGCTGTTTAGTCGTGTAGCTATGGGTTATTTTTGTTACCATGTATTATTCCTACTGCAATGATGCAATTCATGAATCGGTTATTGATTTCCCAAATTGGGGCTTTTCTTGATATAATTTCGGGGTGAGATTTTTCTCCAAATTTCTCTATTAGGTTTTCTGGAATCGAAAAGGCCAAGACCATAATTACCTACTTCTTTTGTGGATAATGTAAAAAGGCTTATACTACTTGAGTTTATTCATAGGTCCTATTTTATAAATTCTCTTATTGTGGTTGAGGTTTATGATATTACTAGCTGTGCTCTTTTACTTGTTTAGTAGTTATAGATTATTTACTTCGTTATGAGCTTTATTCTATTTATAATAGAATTACTCTTTACTACTTATTAACAGTTGAAGTCCTCACCTATTTATAACTAAAATAATCATGCACAGAATTACTGAATATCTATAGATAATAATGTTTACCTTCTAGATTAAAAGGTAAACATGCCCTGTCTAACATTAATAATTGAATACTCCACTAACTGTTAATCAGGGCTTCCAGATTGTACTTATTTGGCTAGTTGAACTAAATATAACCTTTAATCTTATCTTGCCTCTCAACCATGAGACTCCCGCTACAGCACCCTCAATCTCCCCCCAAGCTACCCTTTTCTGGGTCTCTCTTCAAGAATTTCAATCTTGAATAGTAGTAGATATCTGGTCATGACCAAACTTAACTACCTCATCCCTGTCTGTCCTTCCAGCATAGTTATTTCTTTCTTTATTAGTGTTACTCAACTCACTCCTCCTTCTCCCTAGATTGAATATTCCCTCATTCTCTTAATCTTATAGGATAAATCTTCCATAGGAGTAGTTAGGGTTGGTTAACCACCCAACCTAATTGTCTCTTGAGAAATACAACTGCCACACTTTTGACAAATACCTTCTCATTTAATTAAATCAAATCATTACTTGCCAAAGTTCTGGTACTCCACTTTCTTTTAACAATTAAAACCAAATTTCTATTTATATAAACATAAATCAGTTTCAGTTTGTTTAAAATGCAGTTAACAAAATATTCACATCTATGAGGGACATCACATGGACTCCTTCACAATGATCAAAGACAATAAAATAGTCTTAGTTCTACCCACTACTCGACAACTTTAACAAAAATAGCTATTTCAAGTCATACAACACTGTGGAGAGAATTCTGGTGACTAAAATATTCACTTTCACGTGAATTATAATGCACGCCCTCCAACAAGATGGACTACACATTACAACTTGTTGCTTGGTTTAAATCCTTTGCATCACCTCCACCTCAGATGTGCATGGTGGTTTCTAATAATGATGCAACAAATTAGTTCATATGATACTTTCACACCCCAAAAGTTCTCCGCTTGCACAGAGTAGAACAACCACTTTTCCAGAGTTCCACAGCTCTCATATTTCTTCTAGTGGCTATGATACTGAAATATAAAACAAAAAGTTTAACACAGGAGAATTATTTAATTAATTTGGACCTGAGCCTACTTAGGAAATACATCATAATGGGGCATGATGGGATCACTAGACTCAGCGAGCATAACAACATGAAAGAGATATCCTTAACTACAACTCACTTACATGGGAAAACAATGACTTTTAAAACAACCTTGTAACTTTGTAGATCTAGAACATTTCATAGCAGCTACGCGGACAATTCATCAAGCTTGCACATTAATAGATGCTTACATTTCTACATTATTCTAACATTTTATTTAGAATTTTCTCTTAGATATTGCATTTTACAGAAAATTATAATAAACCATATCAATTTAACAAATTTTTAAAAGCCAACTATGTTTATTGCAAGTGTTGATTGAAAATTGATTTCAACACTCCCTTTTGTTCCGTAGACTAGTAACGTAATTTTATATTAGCTACACTCAGAGAAATAAACGTTATATATAAAAAATCCTTTATTTTTACTTTCCAATAGAATGAATATATGTAATTCGTTAACATTTTAAAAATATCTTAATGAGAATCATAAATAAAATATTTGAATGTTCATGTTAACTAATATATTTAAAAATCAAATTCATATATAATATAGATATTTTAAAAATATTACAATGTTCACTTTCAATAAAATATTTTATATCAATATATGTGTATAAGATACAATAAAAAATTCAATTATTTCTTTAATAAAAGGATGCATAATTCTTCTATTTTCTATTATGAAATTGATATACACTGATGCAAGAACATTGGGACTTAGCCAACAATGTGAAGGTTTGTTCACATGTTGTGGCTAAACAAGTTGAATTTCATTGACCTGATTGGTCAAAAGTAAGTTTTACTCAGAGGGTTGGATCTCTCAAGAAATGAGTTGTATTTCATTATTGTAATAGTTAGAAATTGTCTTATTTTAGGTTCAAAGATAAGTTGTTAGCATAGGTGTGTGGTAGAGCTAGGAATTACAAATTTACTATTAGATTGATTAAAAATAGAGATTGAGTTGTCAATCACAGTTAGAGTAATCCTCGATTGAAGAAAGGAAGAAAAGATGTAATATAGATAGAGACAGAGGGACCGAGAGGGAGGACTGAGTGGAGCGAGAGTCAATAAATAGTGTGTGGATTTCCGTTGAAACATGGGTCTTTTTATTTGTTGTAATCAAGCCAAGGCCGAGACACTGTAATCTCTTCTATTATGAATAATTCATGTTGTGTGTGTGATTAAGTATCAACACTATGGAAACATTTGTTGTGCTTTTGTTTTCTTTCTATTTGGGATATAGATGATGATTTCTTTGTTTTCATGCTTTGCAATAGAAAACACAGAGTTAATAGAAAAATCGCGAGCCTTTGTACTTTTAGCATTGTTGAGCTGGATAAGACCTCAGTTGTTGATACCAATTTGAACCAACGGAGTGAACCTTCCCCGACCGTTGGATCAACATATATCGCATTGCAAGATTATTTAAGAGAAGAGTAGGTTTTCAATAGTGAAAGTAGTATTTCGGGCGAACAAAAAGTTGTAAGTTGTATTTTGAGGAAGGCCTCTAATTCCACTAACTATAGGACACGTAGCACCTGGGTGGAGAGAGAAAAAATGTTTTTTAGGGCGGGTACTCTCCGTGCAAGTTGTGCACCTGAAATTCTTGTGAACTATTGGATTTAGCGCAAGTTGATCAACGATGGACGATCAATGGACTGTTTCGATTTTGAGGAGTGAATATTGTCCGTTGGATCAGTTAGATTGCAATCTACAGTGAATCGTGAGCACTTCTATTTAAAAAGGGGAAATCAGTGTTTTGGGCCTTTTTTCCAAAGGCAATCTAGTTATAAAGGAAAAGGTTGGATTGCTAAAGAAATGGTGAACCGCGGGGTGATTGTTGAGATTTCTCAAACTATTAATTCCTGTGTCACCAGCCTAGATCCATCTTAAATGTGGCTGAATCACATTCCTTGAGGTGCAAACCTTTTGTTAATTGTTGCACTGAAAAAAGGTTTGCACCTCCGAAGATTTGATCATGTGGGTGCTTGGTAGGTCCACGTTTCAGATGGATTTAGTGTGGTTTAGATTATCCAAAATATTGTAACTTTGTTTTACACTTAAATTATTCTACATTTTTTTTCTTATAATATATTATGATTTGCAAATGTCAATAATTTGAGATCAATTAAATTATACATCCATATTTTGAATTCATATTTCTAATAATAATCTAAATATAAATCACAATAAAATCATCATATAAAAATTAAACTTTTATGTATGTTAAATACAAATAAGATTTTACTTTCGTAAAATTTACCTCACAAAAATACATTTTAATTATATAAATATATAATTTTTCGCTATTTGTAAAAAGTGTGTGTATGTATATATATAATTTTTTTTCCTTTTATATTTGAAATACTTATTAAATATTACTTGCACAAAGTTTTCATTGTACAAAATAGTTTCAACTATGATATCCACTTCTATAATTTATACACAAGAAATATTTATTAATTGGTACTAGAATAAATTTTACTTTACACAATTATTTTTATTATGGTATCCGTTTACATAATTTATATGTCTCACAAACTCATTATTTTATAGTTTGATAAATTTACTTCATAAGAAAACATTTTAACTATGATATCAATTTACATAATTTATATACATGAAATACTTATTAATTTTAATTTAGATAAATTTTACCTCACACAAAATCATTTTAAATATCATATGAATTTACATGATTTATATCTCAAACATACTTACTATTTTTACATTAAGAACATATAACTCACCCAAACACATTTGTGTTGTGTAATTTATATATAAGAAATGTTTATTATTTTTTAATTGGATTTATAAACCATGCCTGAGTTCCTTTCCTTATTTACTTTATTTATATTTATTATTTGTACTTGGATTTATATTCCATGCCTTATTTCCTTTTGTGATCGATAATATTATTGTGTATTTACATTCTTTTGTTAAAATGTTTAAATAAGCCAACATATTCAATATTTTTATTTATAATTTGTTAATTATTTCACATGTATTTTTTTTAATAGAATGATAAGTGATAACATCTCTAATATAAAAAATATATTTCTATATAGACAATGATTAAATGCTCTAAGATATGCCTTAAGTAAAATAGTTTTAGTAAAATATTTTGATATTAATTATATAGATAGATGAAGCACTACTAAGAGAGATACTTCCCAAAAAAGGAGGCATATTTAAAATCATATTAATGGAACAAAAATTGTTTAATACAAACAATCTAGTTCATCAACAAAATATGTTTTTTTCATTTTATGTAAAATATTTAAATGTAAAATATGTATGTTATATAAAAAAAAAAAAATTGTGGTTAAAACAATTTATTGATGTCAAAGATAAAATAAAGAAGTTGTGCAATTTCTTCCATCTTTAAAATGAAATTGATTCATAGCATATATATATATGTTCATCTTAAATCTTACATTTAAAGAGTTTATAGGGACAAAAGCTTTCGAGGCACAAATTTCTTCTAAAGTTCAAAATATAAAGAAATATATGTATGAGAGATTTGATTCCTCTCAATATTTAATAGAGTGAGAATTAAAATAAATATACTCTCAGTTATATATCAATATTACTAATAATATATATGTTGGAAAATTTAATTCCTACTTGTCTCACCTGTTATTCTTTCTATTTATAGGAGTCTATTCCTATTGTTTACAGTTGTTTTACTTATGTGATTTTTTCTAAATTTAGGAGTCTATTCCTATTCTTTAGGGTTGTTTTATCTAGATGTTCCTAGATTGGTGTGTGATTGAGTTATTCTCTTCACCATGTGATTGTGTGTCAAAGATAGTTTCTGCATGTTGACACAACACTTCTTGTATATAGGTAATATCCTAATTGATCAATAAAATAGCTTTCTACTATCAAATTTTATCTTGGTATCAGAGCCCATTTGGTCATGGCATTGGCCCTTTGTAAGCCAAGAAAAATAAGAGAATATATTTAAATGCTTTTAGTTTTTTTTTTTGTCAAAAGGTGGTGTGAATTTGTGTGCTGGTGCGGCACAGTTTACCTATTTCAATTTTGTGGGTTCTATTTGTTATATTACCAGAGCTGTTCACTAGGCCAGAGAGACACCACCCCTACATGGATCGATTGGCAGATGTGGAGTAGCAGATCGTGGCAGACGAGGTCTTCCTGTACTGGCTCAAGGTGAGGGTTAACGGTGGCGCCTTCATGGTGGAGCTCGAGTAGGTGTGGCTGGAGTGGTAGCGTTCATGTTCGCTTGGCATCTATGGCCGAAGTGGCAGGGTGGCTGCATATTCTCATTTTTGAATCTAAGTGGACATTCTCTGGTGTTGTGGCAATGAAGGCTGGGTAGAGGGAGTTATTCACGGGCATGGTTCCTTCGCGCAGGAGGTGGAGGTCGAGTTGTCATCTGTGTAGAAGAATCATTTTGTGGATGCAGGTATGAACTATGTGGTTGTAGTAGCAACGTTGATATGAATCTGATTAGCGTGGAGCAGGGAGACAATGTATCCTCTCCTCGAGCAAAAAGATTTTTTTTGGTGCAGTGGAGACCCTAGCAACGAGGGCATTTCATAGGTAATTGGATCCTTATTTGAGATCTCCCTGTTGTGAAAATCGCTTGGTATATTCTTAGAGTGGTCATGTTTTTTATTGATGCCTGCATGAATCTTTAAACACTGAGACCAACTTTCTTGAAGTGAGCCTATGAATGGGTATTTTGTAAACTCGATCGATGATTGTGGCATGTTGTGTACTTCTTAGCCATTGATCTTCTGGTTAATGATGATCGATATGAAGATCAATATCTATGATCCGATTCATTGGGGTGTATTTACTCCATTGCCTTGACCTTCTATTAAGAAGAGGTTCGAATTGGGAAATAAATGGGGTTCGCTTATTTTATACTTTAGGATCCATTCGGAGTTGTTTTGGATTTTGCATATGTCCTACAAGCACAAACACATAATAAAAACCTGTTAGGACTGAACATCATCGATATCATCGAAGGAAGGAAGGGAGGATCAATCTCAGGAAAAGCGTGTGCTATAACCATAGAAGGAATTAGACAGGTTTTTTTGGCATGGAATACCCCATGCTAATCTTTTGACCCTGGCATTAAATTAAAGAGCTTCAGTCTTGTCTTGACCACGTTTTCTGTTGACTCATTGCAAAGGAGCTCTTATTTTGAGAGCCATGGTTTAAATTTTATCTTTTAGAAAGTGTTATGTAGATGATGTAATTCTGGTTAAAATAATACAGTGGCATTTAGTTTGGCAGACTATTGTCACATATTTATATTTTGTTGGAACAAGCCATTCCAACAATAAACAAATTTATTTCTAACAATTCTTAACAACCGGATATGATGAAGACATGACAGTGAAGATTGCCTTAGAGGATGGTTAGAGCCGCATCAAAGATTAAAAGATGATGGAAAACTAGTTGAAGTTTGTGTGAGTTTGTGGAATAGACTCATGATCATGGTGTATTATGAGTCACACATTGTCATTATAGAAAATGTACATGTTATCATTTTGTAATAATTAATTGTGGTCTTTGAAATGTTTTATATACCTGTTGTAAGACAGAGAGGCATGCATGCCCTTTGTTATATGTTCCCTCTATTAGAGAGTTTTAATGCCCTCGAAGAGTCTGTCATGTGGGATGGATACACTTGAGTGGGCCTTATTTGATTTAGACTCCATGAGGTGAAATTTTATATTTAGGGGGAGTTCATCTAGAGGTTGGATGAGCCATGTATGTGAAGGACTTCCTAGTAGACTATCGGTTGCATGGTTTGGAACCTATCAACAATTCCATGAACAAGGTAAAAGATGTAATTAGGAAACTGAGCCAAATGTTGATATTGAGATAAATAGTCATTAAGGGGGAGAGTTGGAAAATGTAATTCCTACTTGTCTTAGTTGTGATTCTTTCTGTCTAGAGCAGTCCATTCCTATTCCTTAGGGTTGTTATATCTAGATGTTCCTAGATTGAGGTGTGGTTGAGATATTCTCTCAACCAGATGATTATGTGTCCAAAATAATTTATCTAAAATAAGACAACACTTCTTGTATATATATAATATCACAATAGATCAATAAAATTGTTTTTCATTATCAAATTTTATGTATATATGAT
>APFE030301776.1:1705-20758 GCA_000404065.3 Pinus taeda
CTCATATCCTCTGTCCTCCAAAGCTGAGATGGATATGAGGTTCTTCCTCATCCCTAGCACATAAAGAACATCTGTCACCTTCAAGGGAGGTTTGGACTCCCTCTGAAATGTCAGTGTCCCCACACCGACTGCTCTAACAACTCTGTCATCACCGAGTACTACCTCCATATCAGTGCAACTCTCTGAAAGCTCTGAGAAGTACTCACGGACTCCTGTCATGTGACGTGAAGCCCCATTGTCCACATACCAGATACCCGAAGATGCTCCGCTAATCGAGGGAAAAGCATTCTCCATCTAAACCTCTGTGGCAGGTGATCCTGCACTAGAGGACTCACACACAGTGAACCCAAACTCCTGATCAAAATGATCTGCAAAGTTCTCAACCTCTGCTGAAGCTGCCACGCTTTGGTTCTTCCCCTTCTTCTTCTTCTTCTTCTCCAGACACACAACTGCATAGTGTCCTATCTTTTGACAATTTCAACACTTCACCTTGGAATAGTCCTTCTGTGTGTTACCCTGTTTACCTTTACCTTTGCCCTTGCCCCCACCATTGCTTGTGGAAGCCTGCTTCTTCCCTTTGCCTTTCTTGCCTCCTGCCAACAGTGTTACATCCTCATCCTACTCAACTGGCTTGGCTGCCCCAAGCTGTCCTTTCCTGATCTCTGTCTGAATGCAATCATCCCAAAACCTCTCCCATGTAGGAAGGGTCTCACGTGCACAAACCCCATCAGCAAAGTTCATCGATGAACGGGGGAGGCCATTCACTGCAATCCACACCAACTCAGTGGGTGGAATGACCTCTCCAACTGCTGCAAATTCATCTCTCACATTAGTAATCTTTGTGAGATATCCACCTGCATTATCATTACCCATCTTAATGGTCTTCAGCTTCTCCGTCAGGACCATTTTCCGGTTCTCATTGGTACTTTGGTAGAGATTGGAAAACGCTATCCACATCTCATGGGCATTTCTCTTTCCTCTCACATGAGGAATGCAATGGCCTTTGACTCTGTCTAGAATCAGTATCTTACCCTTGTTCTTTTTATTATAATCAGTCAACTGAGTAGCATCAGTAGGTACAACAACAGGGTTCTATGTGGTATGCACCATGATGTCCCAAACTTCTGCCTCCTCAAAGATATTCTGCATTCTCTCCTTCCAAACACTGTAAATTGTTATGCCCATCCAACTTATCCTCCACCCTCAATCCCAATAACAACCTGCTGTCCTAAAACTGAAAAATAGCACTGTTGTAGTAAAGATAAAACTGTTGTTTGTGAAAAATCAGCTTGTTGGAATTTTCTGAGTGAAAAATTAACCGGCTGTAATTTTTCTCCTTGCTATCCCAAACTGCACTTCAGCGCTCAAGCTCTGATACCATGTAAAAATTTCTCATTTCCCAACCGGGTTTTCATTTCACCTTATTTCTCCAAAATAGTTAAATGCCCTTTCCCATATCCATACATTCAAATAAATTTTGCTGAAAACACAAATTCTGAAAATTTTACAGAATGCTGGAAAATGCAGAAATAAAAATCAGCACATATAAACAGTCATTCAACACATTTAAACACTGTGATTTTTGGTCAAGGTGACCCTGGAAAAACCCCCTAACTGCACTTCAGCGCTCAAGCTCTGATACCATGTAAAAATTTCTCATTTCCCACCCGGATTTTCAGTTTCACCTTATTTCTCCAAAATAGTTAAATGCACTTTCCCATATCCATACATTCAACAACTGAAAAATAAATTTTGCTAAAAACACAAATTCTGGAAATTTTACAGAATGCTGGAAAATGCAAAAATAAAAATCAGCAGATATAAACAGTCATTCAACACATTTAAACACTGTGATTTTTTGTCAAGGTGACGCTGGAAAAACCCCCTACAACTCTTGGGGAAAACCAGTTCGAAAGCTCCTTATTTCTGGAAAATGCTTTTTACTGTGAGAGAAATATTTAGCAAAAAAATCAGCAAGCAAACTTTTACAACTTATCTCTTTTTCCGTGCCTCAGCGAACTAGAAAAATTTGCAAACAGCAATAAATGTTGTACAGCCTCCTTGATTTTTGTGCTCAATTTCAGCCTTAAATATTGTTGTATGGCCTGCCTAGAAAAACATGTAAGCTGCCATAAATACATTGTACGGATTTCCTCGATTTCTATGCAGAACCCCCCCCCCCCCGGTTGTACAGCTGTACAGATTTGCCTTGATTTGCGTGCCAAGGTACAGCCACTTGCTGTACGGATTTCTACTCGATTTCTGTGCACTTGTTGTACGGATTTCTAGAAAATCGTGCCCAAATTCTGTCTTTCACTGTGTGCTAACTCAGCTGTACGGATTTGCTAAAACGCTGCCTTGGAATGTGTGCCAAGCTGTTGTCTCCTTCTCCTCCTTGTCCAGAAATCTTTCTTGCTCTCCTTTTCTCAATCTGCTCATGAAAGAATGAATGACCTTTTCCTCATTTTCCTCCTTTAATCTAACCTAAGTGACTTTTGGGGAACCCCTAAATCCAATGGCTGAAATAGATTGACATCTAGAGCTGAGATTAAATGCTCATTTAAATCTCACTTTCTATTTTTTAATTCACCCCACTTTAATAAAGACCCACTTAGTCATTTATTTCCAAAGTCACTTTTCCTTTTTAATTTTACATTGATTTTATTAAAGTCATTTTAAAATTAGACTTTAGTAACTTTATCACTTAAAATCACTTTTAAATTAGATTTGACTTTATAAAATTATAAAGTCACTTTAGGAGAAAAATTAAATTCTTTTAGACACTTTTCCCTAGGCCAAAGATCAAAGCCTTAGGGAACCACTTGTCCTCCGGTACCAAATTTCAACATAAGCTTCAGAAAATATTAAACTTGAAAAGTAGACCTTTGAAAAGAGTGCTCAAATTTTACACAGAATGCTTGCAATGTGACACAAGGTAAAGGTTACCAACTTATCCCACAATGAAAAAAATCTAACAGGAGGGCAACAAACCCCCATTTAATGGCAGCGCTCGATAAAAAATTTCAGAAACTGAATTGATTTCGATACACATGTTCTCAATGTTACAAGTAATGCCAGTGACGAACCTTGATAATTGTCTCAACTTCATAACTCATCCAAGCAAATTTATTTTTCAGGCCTATAGCCAACTAAAACCAATGATGTTAGAGGTCCCTTGTTCAGGTCCACTGTTTTATGTGACAAATAAAAATTCATGAAGGGCCTTCTTAAAAGGCATGGCCCACAAAAAGAATATAAAATATCATTATCCATTGTAAACATAAACGAATATACAATCTGTTGCCATATACATATGAAACATCAATGATACAGCAGTAAAACACCGAGGATCTTCTCCTCATATCCAGAGAAGCTATGCTTGAAGTCATATCAGATGAGTACCTGCACTCCTTGAAAAGAAGAAAATCTGAAGCATTTTCTCTGGAACCACTGCATCATCACATCATAGTGGCAAGTCTTGAAAGTTTACAAATGATGATATCTCAGTGCTTGTTACAAACAATACTTTAGCGGCACAATAACTTTGTGCATAGCATAGGTGCACCAAACATATCCTCCGATAACCCTGAAATTTATGATATTGCACTTGGATTTGACTGTTTTGGAATCATTGGCCAACATTATAGTACAAAGTTACAAACCAGTTGGAACTGAGGTTGTATCAGGCTCTTCCTTTGGCCTCACAGTCCTTAAGGGTATTGCTCCTGAAAAAGTGAATGTATAGTCATTTGGAAAAGGCCTTTCCATATTAATTTGATAAGATGCTATATTTGAAGCAGTTGATGAAGTAAAATTTTCCTTATTACCAACATAGTTTTGGGCTATATTGACAACAGATAATGTACCTTTAACTCCTTGACTATTCATATCCTGACCTTCAGTTCTACTCCAACCAGAAGAAGAGGGATACTTTCCAGCCTGCTGATCCAGTAAGGAGATAGCAGAAGGCTTAGGAAGACTGCTGCTAGTAATGGCATTATTGGCAGCATGAAATTGTGACCCGGGGCCTGCAGAATCATGGCTGCTGTTCCTTGGTGCTGGAACATCATGGTTGTGCTTTCCTTCATAGGTTGTAATGACAGCTTTGATATCATTTGATGCCCTCTCAACATGCTTACGTACACTGCAGCCCACATTGGTGCATTTATAATAACTCCTGCATGCAAAGAAACCCACCAAACGAACTAATTTGAATGAAATGATTGACATTACTCTCCAACCTAACAGAAAATGAAGAATAAATCCCTAGGTTATTTGAATGCATTTATCATGGCATAAGAAAATGTGTGGATCTTTTATTTAATCGATGCCAGTACTAGAAACCTAAAAAAGAAAAGAAAAAAAACTTTCACTGTACCAGTGAAGGCAGAGCCCTATTGAAAAAGTCAAATCCTAAGAGACATCATAATTCACATAAACCACAAAGCCCTTAAACAGTACACTATTCAACAATGTCAGCAAGGACCCTTCCATTTCAAGCAGTATTTTGTCAAGGAAAGACCAGAATGTATTGTTTTTCTTTTTGCTTGATGCCTAGCATAAATTATGTGAAGCCAACTAGAGGAAATGCTCACACAAAGTCCAAGAGATAAATATTCAACAAGGCATCATCAACTGTCAGGGAAGAGCTATGTACCTAGGATGAGGATTCCCCTTGACCACTTTCTGTCCATATTTACGCCATCGATAACCATCATCCAGAATGTCCACATCACTTGTTGTTTGCACAACAACACGAGGCTCTTTAATTGTTCTAAGCGGAGCAACTATTTCTTTTATGTTCTCCTTCTTCCTGTTTCAGTGTCAAGTCAAAATCAATACAGGCCCAGGAAAGATTTCGAAACTTCTGGTCAGACAAAATAGATTTCTCCATTAAATCCATTACCTTCTTTTCGCCTCTGACTCACTATCATCTTCATTTGCATTATCTGCCCTGCTGGCTTGATCATCATCGTCACCATCATCACTTGAACCAGATGACTGTTCAGCACTCCTTTGTCCAACATCATATTCCCTAGCAGATGTTGAGGGATCTGAAAAATTTGTATTTATTCCACTTCTTCCTCTTGGATCTCCAGAAAAAAACTGAATAGATCCATCAGTTTTACCATCCAGATTTTCATTCTTATCATCATACCCATGTGTTACATATCTCCCATCCTGATCAGAGAGATATGGCTGCAGAGCATTAGACATACGTCTACTAGATTGGGGTTTTGGATTATGATTGTGATCACCTTTGTAAACAATTTCAGTCACCTGCCCATCATGGGATCGTTCAACCTTTTTCTTTACAGGACACTTAGGATGAGTACATTTATAATAGCTGCGAGGGTACTCACTACCCTTAACCTGCTTCTGCCCATACTTGCGCCAATTATAGCCATCATCAGAAGGCCTTTCTGCAACAGGATAAACTGGTGGTAAAGATCTCTGCTTGGATTCAGTAGATTGTGAAACCACTTCAGGACACCCAATTGTTTTATTACTTTCTGATTGTGCTGGCATCTTTTGTTGACGAGAAACTCCATAAGTATTTCCATCAGCTCCTGCAATATATTCCATCTGAAGTGGCATCATTGTTGTACTTGTTGAAGACATCAAAGGTGGGTAAGGTGATGCCTGAACTTGCATTTGTGGAAGGACCTGGGCCTGCGCTTGTGCCTGAACCTGTGCCAATACTTGCTGATGAGATATACCAAATGGCCCCTGACCAAAAAAAAAATCAAATCAGCCACAAATGCTGTTATAAAATGTGTTAAAACCTTAAGAAATCAACAAAAATGAAAAATAAAGACTGAAGAGAAAGATCCATTAAATGCGGACATTCATTCAATGAAGCTGTGGAAGTGATCACTTCATAATGTGATTAATAGAATGTGAAATTAATTAATTCCCTCAGATACATCCACAGGAATGGAAATCAAGAATACAAGCCTACAAGGAAGTTATATCATCTATTTGACATAAGAGACAACTTCTTAGGCCTGTGATGCAACAACAATGTGGTTAACAGATCAGATGGATTTTTATCATAGATTGTTGATTCTAGTAAATAAAAAAGATTACACTGACATCTACATATACAAGAAAAGCAGCTAATTACTGGAGGGAGGGATGCAGGTAGGTAGAGAAATATGAGACAACTGCAAGAGCACATAATCATTGGATGAGTGAAATTTAGCAGAAAAAATAGAAAGGATCTCAGCGAAGTGAGAATGTTAATAGGCTGCAGAAGATTGAGATAATGAAAGCTTCCAACAAATCTAAAGCAGACCTCAAAGCAAAATCAACAACAAAACAAATAGAACAACCCTTCTAAGGTTCAAGTACTTCTTCCAAGCACACTACCATTTCACAACCAATCAACTTGTACTAGGCCAAGCACCTCTCACAAGTATGAAATAACTAAAACACCCAACTCCCCCTTCACCAAGAGAGCGATTTCAGTCAAATTAGCTTTGAAACCATGTAGAACTTTCAATTTACCACTTCTATTGCAAATTCACAAATTTCGCCTCAACCTTGAGGTTCCACAAATCTATTTCCTGTGGCCTTCCAACCTTAGGCCTGAATCTGAAATATAATTCACAACACTATATATTTCACTTCTATCCAACCGACAACATAAGGCAGCCCAAGAAAACAAGCATCGAACAAGTGTACTTCAATGCAAAAATGTTTTAGCCCTTAGGGCACATTTCGCAAGTAAATACCAGATCTGAAAATACTTAATACAGCCCTAAATTTGCCCCTTTAACTTCCATATGTTTCTTGAATCACTTAACAAAATCTACTCAACATTATGTCAAATCAGCATGCATAACCAGCACTAGAAAATACTCGTACATCATGAAAACATAAGCTGAAAACCAAATCTGCAAGCACACAAAATTTGGATAGGGAGAACACATCATATATATTTATAATATGAAGTAATAACACAACCAAATACAAGTTGGTACAAGTCATGCTCCCCAAACCCTAGCTAGGAAAACCATAAAATAGCCCTAGCCACCAACTCCTCCTAGCTAGGAATCACTCTCAACAAAAGTGGATTGTTCCACTAAAAGATCCTCAACAAACTAGCATACACAGCGACAAGTCCTTGGTACCTTCACTTGCATCACACAAGTGTATAAGATAGTCTCCCTCTATCTTCTCCACATCAAGCACTCCGAATAGTACTAGGGTTTACAAATGCCACAAAACCCTATTCTTCTTCTCTCAGGAGAACTACAAGATCAAGTGTTCCCTTGACTCCTTTAGGGTTTCTACCACACACTAGCTTCCCATGTCTTCTCATGGCAAAATTCCAACCTTAGTCTCAACTCAAATCTTCTCAAAAACCTTAATATTCAAGATAGACAGCACATATAATGAAAATGTACAAAGAGACTAGTCCGTGCTATCTTTCACATCTCTAACACAAGCATGTGATATTACATGAGTGAACATTAATTGATATAATGAAACGACTCTTCCCCTTTATTTATATCAAAGGGGAGGAAGGCCAAGAATAACAAAGTGGGTGCTGTCCATAATAAGCAACCTAACTAAACAATAGATAAGCTAACAAGTGAAGTCTTGCAACTCTAGGTGACATATGACAATCTCCAAGGCATGAACCTCCAACAAGTAAGCATTCCAACATGAGCGCTCCATGAAATGTATCCAACGCTACTCTTCCAAAGGCCTCCAATGCTCCAACCTTCCCTCCTAAGCCATATGTACCTTCGAGTCTACCACATCTACACAATCACTACTTAAACCAAGCATCATCAAGTCAAGCACAAGACTCCATGCAAACAACCAAGTGGCCCCATGCTACCTAAGGCCCAATGATCTTCTCAAAGATACCCAACACTCCTCCTCTAAGTGGGTTGTCCTTCCAAGCAACCAACCAAAATCTCCAAAGGCATACCATAAAGAAAGTCACCATGCTACATAGGTCTCCAAACTCTAAATAAAGAGGGTCAGACAAGCATCAAGTCAAGGTCTAGTAATCCATGAGAAGGCAACGTGTATGTCCACAATGTTACAACCAAGGGTAATCAACACACCATGCACCCCACATCACATGAAGCACCCTCAAACATGGTGTAAACACTTTTAGAGTAACCCCTAAAGCTAATGCTAGGTCCTTTTTGGGTCTTGCAACATAGTAGCAACTCTCTCTGTAATGTCCCTGATTCTGTGAGTATGAAATTTACTAAGGAGTTTGCCCCATTTTGATGATATTAATAAAAAGGGGCAAATATTATTTTATTAGAGAAGGGGAGCAAATGTTATTTTATTAGAAAAGGGTGACAAATATTATTTGATTAGAAAATGGCGGCAAAAAGTCACTTAGTGGAAAGTGAGTCCCACCAACAAAATAATATTAAAAAAAGGAGTCTAAAAGCTTGGGGAAAACTCATTAACATCTTATAAAAGGAGGTTGGGGATCATTTTCTATTCATCCTATCTGATCATTTATCATCTCAAGTGAGTTTCAAATCGAGGATTTCAAGCAAAATCCTCACCCTAGTTTTGGTGGATCTTATTGCCACCCTAGCTAGACATCATCCAATTTCACTCTCTCTTGCCACCCTAGTTGGAAATTTTCATTGAAGGGTTTATTGTTAATCTTTTGGAGAAGTTTGAAATAATTTGATTTTTGCAAGAGAATACAGTTCTAAGGATCAAACCACGTCAAGAAGGCCAAATTCTTCCTCCAGCAATTGGGCCAAATTATTTATCTTGCCAATCCAATCAAAGGCCGAGTTATTTTCCTTGCTTTCATTCGTTCCAGTTAAAGGAGAAATTGCGCATGCATTTATAGATTTCAGTGGGTCAAGAGGAGGGCCAAATTCCAAGTGTCAAAGGAATGAGTTTGGTTGGGATCAAGTTGGATTGTTGCAACAATGATTAAGAGGGCCAAATCTCTCTATCACATAGGGTCAAATTGACAATTTTCTGTGAAGTTCGTGGACTCCTTTGGCAGGCCGAAATCATCACTAAAAATTTGAAACAAGGCTGAATTGTTCAAGACTTTCACCCAACCCAGGTTTTGATATATTGCTCCAGATTTGATGCATAAACAAAGGACGGATTGGGCACTTGTTTAGTTGTCTTTCAGGCAGGGTTTGGATCAGCTAGAAGAGGGTTGAGTTTCATCTTAGTGGAGGCCCAAATTCTTCTACAAATCCAGTCACATTTTTCCATCTTTTTCCTAGCAGAGATCGAGCTTCCTATTTTTGGGGATTATTCACCCTATTGGTTGTGTAATATTTTCTGAAGTTGAATTTGATAGTGGTTGGAACTATTCTCTGGCATTCTCAAGTATTGTAGCATTCCTTCGTCAAAGAACGAGATATTTTTGTCAAAGATGCCAAGCTTGTGAAAAATCAGTTACCTGATTCCTACTGCAGCAATTGATGTTAATTCTTCTAATTGTTAATTTGATTAAACAATTTACTTGTTGTGTGCTACGGCAAATATCGAATTAAATACACTGCAGCCTACACAAATAAAAATTACGGAAACTAAATACAACACAGGAGAGAAATAATCATCACACACGTCTATACAGTTATTTTTGGACAAACGTGCCCGGAAAAACCAAGTGTGGGAAAATCGGTGCAGTAGTTGAGGGTTTGTATTATTAAGCAGTAGTAATCTAAGTACAAATCTATGGATGCTTCATAACTAGCAATCCATGCAAAGAAAATAATTGACAAACGCCTAGTGAGAAAATTCTCACTTCCACCAGTGATCAAACACTGGCCTTAGCTCGAGATGAGCTGCCCCTTGTTGCCTCTGCACTGCTTTTGCGTCTGCCTCTGCGCAGTTTTGCATCAGCCTGCTGGGACTAGCGTCTCTCTCTCCTGCTTCTTATCTGCTGCAGCTCTGGTAAATCGACCTTCCGGCTCTCCAAGCTCCCACTCCGGCTCACACCGCTAAAACTCTACTTCTCCTCAGCAAATACAGATCTCCCTCTGAAGCTTTGCGCTGCTTCTCTGAACTGCATCAGCCTTTTTGTGGAGTACGTTGTTTCTCTGCTATGCACTCCCCGGATCAAGAAAACTTCCTCTGATCTACTATCCCAGCCCCTCTCTCACTGCAAGAAATTACTTTGAATCTCTCTTTGGCAATTGTTGCACTGCTCTCTTCAGAAATTCGATCTTTGATCTCTTACTCGATGTTCTTTCCAAATGCCCATCATGCCTCCTCTTATAATCCTCAAATTGAGAACCAGCAGCCCAAATTAGATTCTAATCAATGGCTCAGATCATTTTGGCTTGATCCTCATTTGCTTCTAGAAGTTTCACCTACTATTTGATTAATACCCTTTATTTATTTTAATTTCCTAAGTTTCGACTTAGGCACCCATTAAAAGTAATTAATTATTTTAATAAAACTGTCTCCAAGTGGAATTTCCAAAAATGATTTATAGGTATTGTGGAATACATATGTCTAAGCCTCCCTACAAATTTTGAGGCTTAGAGCACATCCAATGCTACCAGAAATAAACACTCCCTCTTAGCGAGGAATGTTCTCTAGTAATGCAACCTGTTGAAGCATTACTCTAACTCTGAAACATCTCCCTCTGTGTTGTTGATGTCTAACATCGCTGCCCACCAACTATTGCACAAATGTTGCATCTGTACTGTTGCTGACACTACCACTGCCAACAATGCATCTATACTGCAACCCTCATAATTTTTGCATCTGTGTTGCTGCTAGCACTGCCACTGCCAACACTGCATCTGCATTGCAACCTTCAACAACTGTTGTTGCTACATCAACAACGGAAAAGCATCCAAAATTACTGAACAGGTGTTCAGCGTGATGCGTTTGTTGCTAGAGTTCTGAATACTGCTAATCTTTGCGCTAACCCTCTGAAGCCTCTGCGTCGTTGCTGACTCTACACTGTGCCAACTGCACCACTGCCAACTTTGCTCTACGTTGCTTAGTCTCTGGCACTCCTAGCCACTGTAATTGTCACTCCAGCACTCCTCTACATCAATTGATCCTAGTCCATCCTGCTACTTCTAATCTGGACTCCCGTAGCAAGGTATTGATCCGAGAGGTGGACTCCTCAAGGATCCTGCTCATCTACAGATCCTGCCCATCTACAGTTCTTTCAAACTATAGTTCTAGATCACCCCACCTCTCCCCTAGAGGTATCTGGGCAACCATCGCAAGTTCTTCCTCCTCGATCTTTGCGGATGCAATCTTCGAATCATGTTTCTTGTCCTTGTCCTTCTTCGTAAGAGGACATTGAGTAGCGTAGTGACCAAGTTCACCACACCGAAAGCACTTGATCTTCGAAACATCTTTCTTCTTCTTTCGTTGCTCCTACTGCCCCTTAGATGCAAGGGTTACATTCTCTTCCTCTTCTTTTGGCTTCATCCCAATGTTGTTGCTGCTACTATCAAGTTTGCACTTGACTAAGTCTCTCCTCATCTCTTCCTGTTGAAGAGCAGCCCACATTCCTTCCCAATCTGGCAATCTCTCTCTGTCTAGGATACTCTGGACAAACACTTGCCACTCTTTTGAGACTGAGTTCAGGGCCGGCCTCACCATCTCGGTAGGTTGAGGTGTTGACCCCACAGCTGCCAATGAGTCTCGGATTTCCTGAAGCTTCGATAGGAACAAATCAATGCATTCCCCCTTCTGCATCTGCGTGGATCTCATCTTCTGCTCCAAGTACATCTTTTGTTGCTCGGAAGATCCTTCGTATAGCATGGCCAATGCTTCCCACATCTACCTAGCAGTATCTTTGCTGGCAATGTGACACACTACGTGATCTCTCACTCCATCAAGGATCAATCGTTTGGCCTTCTTGAGCGGATCTAGATCTGCGGGTACAACTACCACACTATCAACATAGGTTTTGAGATCGTGCTCATCCAAAAGGCATGGGATCCTTGCCTTCCAGATCACATAGTTGGATGCACCCTCCAACCGATCCTAATCTCGCAACCCATGCACTGCCATCTCTACCAGGGAAAAAGTCAAACTACCTCCTCTCTCCTCTACGTAGCACCAGGCTAACCTACGCACTCCCTGCTAGAGTTAGTAGATTAGCTCCTCTTTGTTGCTGCTTAGCAATATAGAAAATGGACTTCTTGGTTGGAAGTCCTCTGAGGAAGAATTCCCTCAAGTGTGTCTTCTTCTCCCCCACTAACGTTATTCTGTTTCTGCCATAACTGCTACAAAATACCTGCGTTGCAGCTGAAAATCTGCTCTACAAGGAAAAGTACACTACTCACTTCTGCCTCTAGAAAGTTTCGATCTAGAGATCGAATTTCTCTGTCGACTCACTCAAAAAAATCAAATTTTCCTCAAAACTTCGAACTCCTTGGCCCACGAACTGCACTACCTCTGGGGTTTGGAATTGTTGCCTTTGCAATAATTTAGAACTCCTCTTCTTTTCTGCTTTTGAGCTCTTCTGCTCACAATATCTGCTCTAATACCATGTGAAAAATCGGTTACTCGAATACTTCTGCAACAACTGATGTTAATTCTTCTAATTGTTAATTGGATTAAACAGTTTACTTGTTGTGTGCTACAGCAAATATCGAATTAAATACACTGCAACCTACACAAATAAAAAATGTGGAAACCAAATACAACACAAGAGAGAAATAATTATCACACACATCTACACAGTTATTTTTGGACAAATGTCTACGGAAAAACCCAGTGTGGGAAAACTGGTGCAACAACTGAGGGTTTGTATTTTTAAGCAGTAGCAATCTAAGTACAAATCTATGGATGCTTCAAAACTAGCAATCCATGTAGGGAAAATAACTAACAAATGTCTACTGAGAAAATTCTCACTTCCACCGGTGATCAAACACTGACCTAGCTCGAGATGAGTTGCCTCTGTGTCAACCTACTTTTGATCAGTTGTTGCTCTTGGAAATCTATCTTCTTGCTCTCCGGGCTCCCACTTCGGCTCTTGCCTCTTAAACTCGACTTCTCCTCAGCAAATACGGATCTCCCTCTAAAGCTCTACACTGCAACAGCCTCTCTGTGGAGTACGTTGTTTCTTTGCTATGCACTCCCCAGATCAGGAAAACTTCCTCCAGTCTACTATCCCTACCCCTCTCTCACTGCAAGAAATCACTTCGAATCTCTCTCTGGCAACTGTTGCACTGCTCCCTTCAGAAATTCGCTCTTTGATCCCTTACTCAATGTTCTTTCCAAATGCCCATCAATCCTCCTCTTATAATCCTCCAGTTGAGAACCAACGGCCCATATTAGATCCTAATCATGGCTTGGATCATTTTGGCTTGATCCTCGTCTTCTTCTAGAAGTTTCACACACTATTCGATTAATACCCTTTAATTATTTTAATTTCCTAAGTTTAGACTTGGGCACCCATTAAAAATAATTAATTATTTTACTAAAACCGTCTCCAGGTGGAATTTCCCAAAACGATTTATGGGTATTGTGGAATACATGTGTCCAAGCCTCCCTGCAAATTTTGAGGCTTAAAGCACATCCGATGCTACCAGAAATCAACAAAGCTAAGGGATGGACATGATCTCTTGATGTTGTTGAAGCAAGTCCTAGAATTTACATGCTTAGTGTTGGCTGGAAGTGCCATCGATTCTATGGCATATCAAACCATACTCAGTGTTGTAGCATTCCTTCATCAAAGGTTGTGATATTTTATCAAGGAGGCTGATCTGATATTAAAATGCAATTTCCAGGGAGAGGACAAATGGACTTGCTCCACTTGTATCAGCAGACGTAAATTTGAGGTGTTCCCCTCCATTTTGAATTGTAAACATTGATGGTTGTTCCCAATAGAAATCAGTTTTTGCCTTATATCTTGGCTGGAGTTTTTTCTCTGAGTTTGCTTTGAATTGTTTATTTCCAAGAATTTGCACTCTAATTGTTTGTAGAAATGTGTCAAAGGAAAAATGCCAAATTTTCGGAAATATTTGCTTGAATTTTGCTTAGGAATATTACAGTGGTATCAGAGCATGATCTTTGCCAACTGTGGGGAAGCCAGCGAAATCATGGAAGAGTGGGGCATGCATGCACAGTAACTGGTGGAACTATATATGAAAATTCATTAATGCAGCAACTAGATATTATTCTCCTAACTTTAACAATTTATTTGTCTTCTGTAATTATTATTACAGCAAATAGCGAAGAATTCACACTGCAATTCCTCACAATAAAAATATGTTGTGGAAACAAAATTACGGAACAAAGAAATAGATGCACACGCAATAAAACGACACTGTTGTTCTTGGACAATTGTCCCTTGAAAAACCTTTAAGGGAAAACCAGTGCAAAAGATGAGGGTTTTATTATTATGCAGCAAAAATAGAGAATTACAACTACTAGCCTTTCTGGCTTAGCTCTGACAATTTATCTCCACTGGAAATATACTGGGAAAATGTTTTTCCCTCACAGCGACTCAATCTGGCCTCTCCGGCAAACTCGCACTTCCCACGTACTCGCTCTACTGGTTTGGAAATGCGCACTACTTGGCTCCAAAAAATTGTTTTGGCGTGAATCTACCTCTAGGTGGGGCGTCTAGCCTCCCTCTGCCCTTGGAATCAATTCGCTCTACCTCCCGGGAATAGATTTGGGCACTAGCAACTAAATCGACCCTCCTTTCGACAACTTGCACTAGGAACTGGCTAGCTCGTACTACAGAATACGGCCTCCTCTACTAGATAATTTGGCTTCCCTTTCCTGACTCTGGAACACTGGAAGACTTCCTAAGAATTTCTCTGAAAATTCCCACTGCTGCAACCCTTGCTACTGTCTCTTCCCTGGCTCAAACTACGCCTTGTTGAATACTACGAACTGGGTAATTCAAACTACCTTGCTCACTAGATGTGTCTTCTCCAATGCCTTTGACCTGCTCTTATAATCGCTCACTAGAGCTTCAACAGCTAAGATCTAATCATGATTGATGGCTCAAATCGTCTTAGACTCCATCAAGTTACTTTTTCAAAAGTCTCTAGAGCAAAATCAAATTTTCTTAATTAATACCCATTAATTAATCATTTTTCCTAAGTTAAACTTAGGAACTTTTTAATTATTGATCAATTAATTTAATTGAGATGTTTCTAAGTGTTTTCTCTTGGAACCTTTTCGGGGTTTTGGAGATCTCGTGGTCCTTAGCTTCTCTAACACCTTAGAGACTAGAACACCTATCTAATGCTACTCCAAAAATCAACACTATAGACATTCTAGTGACTCCAGGACGGAGTACACAAGGAATCATGGCCGAGATCCTCAGGAATAATGAGAAGCTAATAGAAATGTTGGCCTAATTGAGTAGCAATAGGATAAAAGACTAGAGCCATCCTCGCACTTATGACAAAAACCCTAGAGGTGTGCATGCCACAGGGGTGAAGCCATTTACACCATATAGGGGAGATCAGCGGAATCAAGACATACAGAAGATAGTGGGAAAAATAACCCTCCCCAGCTTTGATGGTTCAGCTAGGAGCTTTGCCAAAGAGTGGGTGCAAAAACTGGACACATACCTCCAACAAAACCCCGTGAGAGAAGTGGATGATATTAAGTATGCCACCTTACATTTGGATGGAGTTGCACAGGAGTGGTGGTACCATGGGCTAATCACTTTGGGTCATGCAAGCATCAGATCATACACAAAGTTCATGTAGAGGCTCTTAGAGAGATTCAACCAAAAAGACAACAAACCTCCTCAAAAGGAGTGGACAAGATGGGGACAGTTAGATGATGAGACCAGGAGGGGCCTCTATAGGAGGAAACTTTATTTCATTTGTTAGAATCTGTGGGCCCGAAAGCACGAGTACAGTAAGAGCAAGGCCCACTACATAGAGGTGTTTCCTAACAATGGGCCTGAGGAGGAGGTTGAGCATGAGGTAGATAAGGCTGGTGTTTGTGAGGAGCACTTAGATCTGCCTAGTGTTACTTAGGAGTCATCACTACTGGGGAACCCAATGGTGGCTCAAGCTAAGACATTGGTGGAGATAGTAGGACATGTACCCGTAGAGTTATCCATTGACGAGGTGCCAAGGGCACAGAGGTATCTAAAGCGGTGACAGATTTTTTAGATGGTAGCCACCAACAACACATTCAAAAGCTTAAGGCCAGCCTTCTGGCAATGAAATAGGCCAAGACAATCAGGGAAACCTTGTTACAACAAAATGATGAACTAGGGGACATGAGAGCATTTTGTGCCAAGTCAGTGGCCAAGCTAACTCGCATTAGGGAACAGTTGAAATCCCTAACGATGCAGCGAGAGGAGTATACGTCAGAGTGTTAGAGCAACCCTCTTCAGGCATACATAGACAGGGCTTGCAGCACTGTTAAGTTACCTTTGCACATTGGAGAGAGAGAGAGGCAACGTTACCTAGACAGATCTTATGTATTGACTAGGCTAGTGATACGAGGCGACATGAGTTGTGTAGGGCGTAGCATTCACATGATGGAGTTGTTACTTGTATAGGTGTCCTTGCATTTGATCCCTCTCATGGGGTTCGGTGGCGAGAGGTATTGAGTTGGTATTCGGTGGAGTGAGCTAGGTGTTTGGATATATCCATCGACAGGAGCATAGCTTAGCAAGGGCCATGGGTTACTAGAGGAGCTCGAGGGCCAGACTATTGTTGGGATACAGGTGGGATTCACCATCACATCATGGATTTGGTCAGTGTAGCGGGGTGGTGGATCCAGTGACTGAGTGTGCCCACACTTTCATATCCCCATCATAGTCCTAGACAACGCTAGTGACATGTTGGATTGACTAGAAAGCAAGACGACTCCGTGAGTTGTCATGGCATGTTGGCCATGCATGGGGTTGCAGGATGATCGACGTACTCAGGCGGGAGCTTGTCGGAGGTGGTGGCATCAACAGGCCATTAGATAGGGCCATGTATGGAGACAATGATTTCCACGGATATTTGGGGGATAGGGGTCACCAAGGAGCAACAATGTAGTGACACCACCACTAGCACATAGGGAGATTTGCCCCTTAGATCTCTCAAGGAGGATCAAGAGGGGAGGTCCACACATCAAGGGTTATGGTGGTGAGATAGTGGAGATGGTGATACAGACAGGATGCAGGTTGATGCACACTGACTCAGTCTTGGACCATGGCATCCAGTGGTGTATAAGGATATGCAGCGATGAGCAATGGTATGTTGAGGATTACGAAGGTGCATAGTGGTATACAATAGTGTACGACACTACACGGCAAACTGAGGGAGTGCTACTAGCAGGGAGATATGTTGATGAGGATGTCAGCCATACCATTGGGGTGGGCATAACCAGGTTTGGAAAGCGGGTCGGTCACAGGGCTAGCCATGAGCGTCCATATGGGTTCTTGGACATACCCATCAAAGCCCACACATCTATCACTCTTTGGCATCATGTACAGTCAAGGGGAGCCTTGTTATATCTAACAGGTGCTCTCGTTATGGGAAGCAGGACTTGGGAGATTTGCCTAAGACCACTCTTTAAGATTTAGTGCATCAAGAACATGATAGAGATTCTCCAATGGGAGACTAGAGTCGGTGCACGACTTGGCAACCACAAGTTGGGGGATGAGATGATCTTCAGCAGAGGTGGTATACATTTCATCCCCAAGCCCACACTTAGGGAGATGATCACGGAGGAGACACATTTCCTTCCTTTCATAGGACATGTCAGGATTCTGCATAAGCAGAGGATACCATGTACAACTGAGGCAATTTTCCAATGGGTGCCCGGATGCCAGACACTGTATGTGTACATTGTCAAGAGTGGGGGTGACAAGCTTAGTGGTGATGGTTGGCAAGAGTAGGACAAATCCACATGCACTGAGTCTATTGCGGGAATCAGATATCCGTCTATTAGTGACATTCAAGGAGTAGCTAAACGGCACATGGGTTCCAATAGCTCTTCGTACTACACAGCAACAACCAGTAGAACTTGGGAGTTGTGAACTCTCCACTTGGCTAGGGGAACTAGGGATCCAGTTGATTGGTGGATCACTCCATTTCTTGGTGAGTAGGGTTATGATAGTGGGTGATCCAGTTCATTCTTGGGTTGACATGTGGGGGATCGTTGAGGCCTTCATCATATGGCAAGGCAAGTTTTCTCTATTGTTGCTCAAGATCGGGATTAGCCATGGATGGGTAGGATCTGACATTGTGGAGATGCCTTGGCAGAATATGTTCGACCCTTACAAATATTTTGCCATTGGTTTTCATGACAGGAGGATTCTATATGAGCAAGTGGGCAGTGAATCATAATCAGAGTGGCACAACATCAACATGGTGGTTTCTTTTTTAGATTAGCGTGGGACCTGTAGTCGCGCAGATTGGCACGACAACGCTCAAACCGGGGGCTGTCACTCTGATCCCCAATCCCTCCGTTTAAGCCTGTCTCCCACGGCTAAGGGCGTAGACCCTATGAGGTAATGAAGACCAACTGGCAAACAGTTGGTTGGGAGACACGAGACACGATAAGATAAGCACTAGATGAATTTGATTTTAGCAGACCAGTGCCTTAAGAGATTGTTATTAAATCGATTTCTTGTTAGATGATTATAGAAACATGAAACACGAACAACAATCATTTGTCATCAGCTAGATCACAGTGCTCTTTGAATGACCCAAATGATATCCAGCAACTGAAGATTTAAAAAAGGATGAATGCTTCAAACCACCACGAGTTATAAACCATTAACTAGATATCATATTTGTATCTCGACTTGAAACTTCAGATCTCAGCGTGAAAGATATAACATGAAAACAACTGAATCTGGCAACAAAAATAATTTTCCCACAAAAATTTTTATACCCTTTCAGACAAAGATTAAACTTAAAACAAAATTTGAAATTTAATCTAAAACCCTAAAGGAAAAATATTTTATTTAAATTTTTCATTTTATATTTTTCATGATGAAGACAAATGCTTTCAAATGAAAGAATAAAATATGCGATAATTTTTCAAGATAGAAAACAAGCAGAGGGCTCAAGAAAACCCCTCTTAAATAAATCTTTTTGATGTCTTATGAGATTGCTGGCTTGAACAACT
>APFE030301798.1:5477-28099 GCA_000404065.3 Pinus taeda
ATTATTATATTAATGTAAATTTATATTTTTATTTAAGGGTTTATAATACTTATCTTAGGGTCTATATACCTTAGGTTTAAAATATTAAACCCTTGGGTTTGTGACAAATATTTTCTAAATATGGAAATCAATCATTGTCAAGCATGGTAAACCATAGTTAACAATGGTCAATTAGGGTCAACCATGGGGAATAACCATGGTCACATTATGAAAAGTATTGTCTCATGTTCCAACATCACATTGTGACAACCATTGTCAACCATGGTCCAACATCACATTGCGACAACCATTTCCAACCATGGTCCAACATCACATTGTGACAACCATTTCCAACCATGGTAGAACATCTCATTGTCATAAAGATTGTCTTGATATGAAAATAAATCATGGTCAACCATGGTCCAACATCACATTATGACAAAGATTGCCTCAATATGAAAATAATCCATGGTAACTCATGTTTATTTTAGGGTTTATTGTATTTTTATTAGGGTTTAGATACCTTGGGTTTATAAGATTAATCTCTTGGGTTTATTATTATCCCCTTTGTTTGATAATACCTTGGGTTTTAGTATTAATCCATTAGGTTTATTATTCCCTTGGATTTATAATATAAATTGGTGAGGTCTGGTACCACACCAAGGGTGTTGCAACTCCCAAGGGCTCCTCAACTCTATTTATCAACCTGGGGTTCGTACAAAATCCGAGGTGACAATTCTATATAAATAGTAGATGGGGTTGTAGCCATTTCACCCTAAACTAGGACATTTGATAAATAATTCTCTAAGACCATTATTTCTATTGAATTAGAAGGAAACTAATTAATTAAAGTGCCATTCAGAATATATCTAATGATAAAAATCAAAATTCTTTTCAAACCTAAACTTTTAAATTCTATTGAATCAATCCAGGAAAAGAAAAGAGCTACACAACTTGGAGAAAGGGAACTACATTATATTGCAATCAACCATCTAGATAACAAATCCACCTATAGACAAGAAAAATAACCTATCAAACCATAACTCAATATTTCATGCATCATTTATGTAGCATATGCTTGCATATAAATCAATGTTCTATTTATGTTAAATATGTGATAATGAGACTAATGCTATTCTATTATGTAGTGAAGGAAAAGGATAGTTGGAATAGCCTAGGTGTCTCCCTTGATCATGGAGTCATAGCTGGGGGTCAACCTACTTCTAAAATAAGTCAAAATTGCATCACACATAAAAAAGGATGGTGAAACAGGCTGCTACAAGAATGCTACAGGAGGCTGCTACAGGTGCCATGTATTGCTACAGGAAGGCTTGTAATGCTACATGAAGGATGTCAAGAAGATTTAGGAGGTAATAATTATGATTTCAGGGGATAGTAAGGTGGATGGAGGTTGGGGTAGATGGATGAATGGTGGAAGATATCCCTAGCCAATATCAACACCTTCAGAAGGCCTATTTTGAACTAGGAGAGCTACTCACAATGACCTAAGTGAATGAGCTCAAGAATAGAATTAGGGATTCATGAAAGAGGGTGAAGAAGTACAAGATGGAGATGATGGAAGGACCCTTTCCTATAGATCTAAATAGCCCTACAACATCACATCCACATGTTCTTTTATCATTGATAAAATGAAACAACTAAAAGTGGAAAAGGTGAGTTGAATTTAAGTGCCATCTAATCTATGACAAAAACTCTAATATAGTCAATAATTGAACTCCTAAGCTACAGAAAGCACATGCAAATTAAGATGACTAACATAAATATTCTCCCAAAAAATTATAAACATGCTATTTTTTTTACTATGCTTCTAGATCCTTCCATTCATGTTCTTATGGGAGAGATGAGATAGAGGTTACAATTAGAATATTTTGAGTGCTTATTCTATAATGAAATGTAGAAAAATAATGATCCCTATAAGATAAAAATAAATATCAATATATAAGAGTGACCTAAGCCACTGGGGTTGGTCGCAAACTCGAGAGCCTCAACCCTCTCAAACTAACTCAATTATTAACCAAAGAAACATTTCATTATCATTGCATCAATGTCAAATACATCACATAACTAGTAAAAAATAACAATATGAAGTTCTTGAGATTGATAGCTTCGTAGCTAAATCCAAATTTTGAATCCCAATGAGATATTTTTCGTGTTTATTTATATAAGTGGGTAGCTACTAATAGCTTCCTAGAAAATATGAATGTTTGTCTCCCAAAACATGAGAAGGGTGGATCTTGATCTTCTTTAATTTCACTTTCTTGGTTGCCATTTACTTCGAGCTAATGAGAGAGAGTGTGGTGATTTTGGTTGATTGAGGGTTAAGGAGGTGGAAAAGCTCCTAGAATATCTCCCTGTTGTCTACTCAAAGATCCTTCATTGAAATCATCTAAAAGATGCTCCATTTCCTCCATTGAAACCATATTAGGCCACATGATATAGAAAAAAACATATTTTACCCCTCTCATTAAACATAATATAACAAAAATTATAAATAAATATGAGAAAGAGATAATTATAAAGCTGGAGGATGGAATTATGACCCTTATGATGTACCTATAGACGAGCCTCATCATCACCCCCCTATTGAATTTATTTATCATCCTCTGAGAAACTCAGTCATCTATGTCCATCTATTCCATGGCCCTGGTGGCCTCTCTGACATCTCAAGGTTCCTCAGATGGTGTTCCTTGTTAGGGCTAGAATCCTACATTAGTTTCTATCTTTGTCCACTCCTTCTCCTTTGCTTCATTTCTTCCTTCCTTTAGGCCTAGCAACAAGGGTGGACGGAGCTTGAGTCAAATCAAACTGAATTTTAATCTTTATATGATTCTTTTGTACAAGGATGTCCTCTCTAATGCATTCCTCATCATTTCAGGAAAGTGATATTCTTTTATTTGGAGATTGTGGGTTAAAGAATTCCATATCCTATTGCATGCTTGATGGATTTGTTCTCCCAACAACCTAAGTTTGTCTTCAAAATGTGAGATGAATTGTTCCTAGATGGCAAGGTGTTTGGGAGTTAGGCCAACATCATTGGATATGATGCTATGATTGCTAATGACAACCATTAGTCTTGTTAGCTCTACCATGATATATAATGGTTCCTTTTCTTCCTTTTCCATGACTATATTTACTTCCTAAGATATTGCCTCCTCGTGAGTCATCTAGGATGCTAGGGAAATCAACTGTGTATCTCACAATTTTGCATTGGGATCCCAAATATTCATATCAGTCAAGGTGAGGTTATGAAGGTAGAACTCGACCAATTTCTCTTTTTCTTCTATGATATCTTGGTTGAAAAATTCAATGAACTATTTTTAATATTGAAACAACATAGACCCATTTTGTGTTAAGGCTTTGATTTGGAATTTCATCCACTACTCTTTAAGAAAGAATGCATAAGACTTGGATGGATGTCTACATTGTAATGCCTCTATCGAGAGGCTTGCCATTATGTGGAGTTGAGTTTCCTTCTCTCCCAACTTCTCCCTCAGCCACCTATTTTATACCTGTACTTTCTCCCTCTTTGTGGATTCCCTCTCTCTTAGCTCACTTAATTCCTTTCTCATTTTAATGACCGTTTCTTCCATCATGACCACATCTTCCACCTTCTTGGAATTAGAAACTTTCATCCATCTATGGGTTCTTCCTCTTTCTGCTTCTAGCTCAAAGAAAAGTGGGACTACAAAAATTTGGGGAATAATTCTCCCTCCTTTAATGAATGTATATAAGGAGCTTAGGTAAGGTTGTGGACTAGGCTCTTGGAGCTCTGGGAAGTCCCTCTTAGTTTTTTTTTGGGAAGCTGCTACCTCTTGAAATTGTTGTGTCACATTATTCCCATCGTGTTCCTCATTATGCCCTTCCCGTAGCATCCTCTACTCCTCCTGTAGCACACTATGTTTTTAAATAGCATACTTTTCCCCTCCTATAGCTTTCCCTTTTCTTCTTGTTGGAGCGTAGTAGGTGTCATGGCTTGTTTGAGGAAGGTTGATCTAGTGGCGGTCCTCCTTACATATGCTATAGGAGTCTTTGTTATGGGTTTCGGAGAGGTGACCTCTTCAATTTTTCTTTCATTGGGCCCCACCTACTCTTTCTTCTTAGGGACTCTTCAATTGTGATAGATACCTTTGTGTGAGTTTGTGGCCTCCCTTGGTTCATCTTGATGCTTTTCCTAGTCTTAAAGTATGGGGGGGTTTCCTTTATCTCTTCCTTCTAGGTTTGACTAGGTGCTCAAGGTAGCTAAAGTTGCATCTACCTGTTTTTGAGTGGGTCCTAGAGACAAAATTTCTTACTTTTGGGATATCTTTTCTTCTCTGGGCTCATTAGTCTTCTCGGGACTTGAATTTTCATGTTTCTTCCCCTATTCCTCCTCATCTTGTTCTTTTCCTACCTCTTACTTTGGTTATTCCCCTATTCTTTCTACATATACTCCTCTTTCCTCTTCTTCTTCCTCTCCTATCCTTAACCCTTCTTCTTCTTCTTCCTCTATTTTTGCCTCTCTTCCTCCAACACTAGTGGTTGGGGTCTCACCTGGTGTGAGGGTATGTGTGTCAATGAAGGCCTCTCTATCAATGTCCCTGAATTTGGACCAAATGATAAGGATTCTCAATTTTTTCAAGGTATCTACCACTATCAATTTAATGAAGGCATGGTGGCCTAGGTGTTCGTGTTTTCCCTCTCTCACTTTTTAACTCATGTCCTTGATGGATTGGAGAAGGAAGTATGGCACACTAAGTCTTTGAGCCAAAGGTAATTGTGCTTGAAATCTGAGCTCATGAAGTAACCTAAAGTGGTAGGCATAGAGCACACTCAACTTTCCCTCACAAGATATGTATTTCAAAATATGATAGGCCACCACATCACAAGGATAAGGTAGTCTTTTATTCCTAACTCCATTCTTGTCCTCGATAGGCTTTTCATTGGCAATGAATATTTCCTTTTGAGCAGTGGCACTGGTCATTTTGTCTTCTCTACCCAATTTGATCCCTAGAGGTATGATTGTCATTACGTTAGTTAGTTCAGGGCCAAGTGAGATAGCTAATCCCCTCACCATAGTGGTGGAACTGTCTTCTGTTTGTGAGTACAGGGCCATGGAAAATTCAAACACAATGTCATCATAATATCCATTCCACAACTCAAAGAATCCTAACCACTAATGTCTTCTAAATTTTTTTTGTCACTTGAGGATGTATATTGATTCATTCGGTATATGAGGGCTACCTTCTGCTAAATCCTCCCCCCATCTGTTCTCTATATTTTTAGCTAAGTAAAGGAGAGATAAATATTTTAATAACTTTAGTGTATAATTTAGTGGTAGCGGTGAGTTAAAATTCCTTGTTGATGATAATTTCCTAAATTCCATTTACTCTACATCCCGAAAATTTCTTTCAATTTCACAATTAGACTCCTACTTCCTATAAAATTTGAATTGAAACTTGCATAAAAATAATGGATGGATGAAGGAGATAGTAAAACTTACCTCTTATCAAGTGAGCTTGGATGAAGGTAATAATTGGGAGACTATTTGATCCTCTGTAGCGTTCCTTCACCCATTTAGTCTTCCTGTGGTGGTCTCTCGACCCTCCTGTAGTAGTTGCAGGCTTGCCTATAGCTTCCCCTTATAGAAATGGAAGAACAGGGTTCAAATCTCCTTTATGTCACCTTGATCTCGTCCTCTCCCTAAATATTTTTGAAATATGCAGAACAATTCAAGCCCTAGTACATAATATTCCATATTTGGCTTAGACTTGGAGTGTTGTGGTGACTTGGTAGTCACACGAGGTTTCCTCTTTTGGAAAGTTGTCCCCACTCAGAGTAACTATTCCATCTTTCCTCATAATAACCACCTATTATTTGTCATCCCAACTCGACTGATGTGACATCTTCACATTACATGACTACTTACCATCACTTTTAGTTTACTAGTTGAGGGAGGCCAGGATAACTAGCCACCTCCATCTTATTAAAACTTCTCCTCTTGACATTTAAGCATTTTCGCCACTTACACATACAGATGAGGTGTGAGATTTCCGTACTTATTCCTACCTCATCATTGAATTGATGAAGGTATTTTCATGTTGGAACTGGAACACATTATTGGCATCAAGGGAGTTGACTTGTTCTATGTCTTTCTCTATATTTCTTCATTGCTCTTCATGATATTTGATTGTTGTGTTTGTTGTGTGTGCAGGTACCTTGTTGATGTCCAAGCTACTACTACTAGTGGAGAGTTTGTTGGCATTATGATGCATGTTTTTTCCTTGATGGATCTCACTTGTAGCATAGCAAATATATCATAACTAGACGAATCTACTGGACAGATTAGAGGTGAAAGAATGATGGAACATAGATGAATCCAGGGAAAATTTTAAGAAACACCCTGAATTTATATGTATAATAAATGGGTGAATCCCCATGATACATAGGAAAAATGGGAGGTGATTTTATCAATAATATAATATGTATATTATATTATCTTGTAAAATCATGGCGAATCTTTCACTGAATTACAAAATATTGTAATATCTTGGCAAATCTTTCACTGAGTAATAAAACATTGTGAAGCCTTGGCAAATGTTTTGTTAAAGTATGAAACCATATATCATAATAGGAAAACATATTCATTAAACTGTAATATACTAACATATATGTTTGGAAAAAAGAAACATCATTCTCTCTTCCTATAAACAACGTTGCAAGTTTCAGTGGTCATGTTTTGTAAGGTTCTTACTGTACACTCTTTCATATCCTTCTATTAGTTTTGATAATATTCCACAACAAAGTTCTTGTAGGTGTTGATCTTGACCACCAGTTCTGTCAAGGTGGGAGAGATTAATCTTTTCTCTACCATTTTTCTGAAGCTATCAAATTTCTTTCTTATTCCATAGGTTCCAACTATGAGATGAAAGGGAACACATCAAGTTTGTTTATCCCAAAACAACAACAAGTAGCAAGCCCCAACTCTATAATATAAGAAAGCAGTAGGTATCCAAAAGGCCTGAAGCAGATCTAATGGAAAGAAGTGACAACCATTGTCAGAACCCTTCCAATTAATATATAAATATATAAATGGAAATTTATTAATATTTTAGTTGGAAAACATCAATTAAATAAATAAAAATAATTAAATCTCTCCCAATCTAAATTTCTTATTAGCATAATTCACTACCTTCATATGTCTTTCATTTTTTAACAATGTTGTAACATGTGGATTAATTTCCTTTTTGGTGCACAATCTCCACCTTTTAGGACAATATGTTGTAGTGGCCCAACCCTTACAGATTATTATCGACAAATTAAGAATAACATAAAGGATGAAAGGTTTTACAAACCAACATATTTTTCAAACAAGTAATCCAACATCAATACCTTAAATTTTTCATGAAGATATCATATTGAGAACGTTTGGAAAATGGTGGGAAATCTGTGCATCAACTAACTCTATTTTGCAAGGGTGATGTGGAAAGAGTGATAAGATTTCACTATTTTGATTTTTTTTTTGTTAAATCAATAAAACCAACATTAATGGAGATGTTGGTATTTTTTACTAAATTTTGTGAAATGACTAAATGTATCTTTAACCATTCACCTTAAGACGTTTTTTACAATATAATTTCCTAAGTTTATTTAATATTTTCATTATCTTAAAAAACAACCTATATCCATCTTAACTCCACATCTAGCACTCTTAGGGGGGATGAAATATATTTATCCCTCTTAGCACATGGTAGACCTGGAATTAATATGGATCTAAGATGATAGAATTTCCCCTTTAAATAGTCTATGCCCAAATGAATACCATGGTATTATTATGGGTCAATGCCATGGGTTATCATCAACCTAGAGCCTAAAAACTACTATTAGTAATTTATAAAAATTAATAAAATTAATAATTGATTTTATTTTATTTTTTTATTTTAACCAAGTTAAAATGTTTAAGTGACATTAAATTACAAGATCCATTGTTACTCTTGATATACCATGCCCGAGAGGGATCAAATATTTTTTCACTCTATGCTAGTTTGCATATCACAATATTTGATCCTTGTTGGAACTTAGTAGATCTATAGTAAAGATGGATCTATGCTGGTTTAATTCCCCCCCTTAAATAGAGTACATTCCACATGAAGACCATGGGTCAATAACATGTGCCATCTTTATTTTTATTAATACTAATATTAGGGTTGATAATGTTTTTTTCATGGTAAATATAAGGTGACTTATGGAGTAAATATAAAAAATGTTTCATTTCCATACCTCTAGTTTATTTTTATTTTTATTAATTTACCATACCTCTTTTATAAATATGGTATTTGGCCCATAGGATTCGCTTAAATAACACCTCTTTTTTTATCCTTCTTAAATAGAAAGATGGTTATGGACTAACTATAAAAGAAGTTTTATTTACTTACCATACCTCTAGTTTATTCATATTTTTATTTATTTACCATACCTTTGATGTAGTTATAAAAAGAGGTTTTATTTATTTACCATACTTCCACTTTATTTATATTTTTATTTATTTACACCCTTGTGTGTTCTTAAATATAAGGTTACTAATGGAGTAAATATAACAAAATGTTTTATTTATTTACCATACCTCTCATTTATTTATATTTTTATTAATTTACCATACCTCTTTTATAAATATGGTATTTGGCCCATAGGATTCACTTAAATAAAACCTCTTTCTTTAGCCTTCTTAAATAGAAAGAGGGTTATGGACTAAATATAAAAAGAGGTTTTATTTATTTACCATACCTCTAGTTTTTTTATATTTTATTTATTTACCATACCTTTGGAGTAAGTATAGAAAGAGGTTTTAACTATTTACCTCACATCCACTTTATTTATATTTATATTTATATTTTTATTTATTGCGACCAAATACAACCTCCCAAACCACCCCCCAAACCAGAAAATGGGTGATTGCAAATGAATTTAACATTGCAACCACCTCCCAAACTAGAAAATAGGTGATTGAAAATGAATTTAACATTGAAAAGTAGAAAATCGGGCGATTGTAATGGAATATAACCTTCCAAACATGAGGAATTGGGTGAAATGAGTCTTTTCATAGTTTATCTGCCCCTTTTGGTTTTGGGATAAAATGAAAAAAATAACTATTTTTTAAATAAAAGCTGGGCAAAATATATGAAATGGGTGTTTTATAAAAATTTCTCCACTCTCAAATGAAAAACCCCTTAAATTTCACTCGGGCTAAAATTCGCACCGAAAATTTACCATGGATGAATCTACAGGTCAAAGGTGACAGAATGATGGAACAAAATAATGGTCAAAGGTTTGATATAGAGAGATTTTTAGTGTGTGTTGTCCTTAATAAGAGTTGTCCTTAATGACAACCTATTTGATGAATGGACTAGTTGATAAAGGTATAAATAGGATGAGACAAAATGCATGGTAGTTGTGTTTACAGATGTGGTAATTAGTAAAGGTATAAATAGGATGAGACATAATGCATGGCATTTGTGTTTATAGATGTGAGAAAATGTTGGACACTTTAGAGGAATCAGTTGAGAAGTGATGTAGAATGGAAAATCACATTATAACAGGGGTATTCAGAGGTAACAGAGTAATGACAAAGAAGAACAGGATGATGGGACATATGACATTAGATTAGAATGAAGAAATTGAAGATTTTTTTTTTCTTAATTTATATTAAGTTGTGTATAGGGGTTCACCTAGTCCAAGTAGCATATACAAGCGGGTTCAAATAAAAAAAGAACGTATACATGTGCATGTACTTTCACAAGTGAAAAATCACTTAAGGAATGGATAATTAAGGAAAATTAAGATTAATAAATACCAAGGGTCCATACCGTGGTATTAGCCCACAATATTGAGCAAATAACGATTACTTGATCCCATCAAAGAATACCACAGGTTCTAACTGTTGTTTTGGTTTGGTCTGAGGTATTGAGGAAGGCTAAAACTATATAAGGAGGAGAAGATCAAAGGGCTAAATGAAAGAAAAATGGTTTTTCATGAATACTTCTATTTGAGGTATATCTTATGTTTTAAGGGCTATGGTTATGATATGATCTGAAATATCTTGTGCACCTTTTGATACAATGTTGGACCGGGATCAAACTTGAAATGACTTCTCATTGTATGATCTAATAATGTATGGACTAGATTTGAATACTAACACATGTTTTATTCTTTAAATGTTATGCGTTGTGTATGTCTAAAGTCTGAAATAGCTACGAAGTTAAAAGTTATTATTTGTAGACATATACATTGGTTCACCTTGGTTAAGGCGGTAATACATGCTGGTTTGGCACTTCCAATTAGCGTATGCAGAAGAAAATCATGTTGTCCAGAGATGACTAGTTTATCTGATCAATGTTGATGTTTTACTGCTATGTGTGAATGACGCCTTCATTAGATCTGAAATTAGAACTGATTGTATAAGGAGATTGAGTCTGATTGATTAATTGATTACATGACAAGGGTAACCTTTGCTAATCTATTTAGAACTCTATAAATTGACAATAGATCTCCAGAATGTCATTTATTGGCATAGTTTGTGGTTTAGATGTTTTATGATTTAGTATCTTTAGAGGTACGCACATGTTGGGTTAAAGGAAGTAGCATATACATGGAGGTTGGCTTCACCGAAGTAGCATATACATTATGACATATGATTTTTGAGGTTGCAGTTGTTTTTGGTTGTTGATGCAGTGTTCTGGGTTCAGATCTGTGTACTGGTTATGATGATCTATCGGTTCTAGTTGATTGGTTGAATTTTGATTAAGTGCCAGTTGGTTGAGTTTCAATGATTAATTGATTTAGTTGATTTAACGAGTGATGATTAGGTTTTAACTATATCAGATATTGATGATTGGGCTTCATTGATTAGTTCATGCAGATGTATTTGATGGTTATATTACAATGGTGATTTATTTTGAGCTTCAATGTAACTGATTGGTCCAGTATGAAAATTTGATGAAACATCACTTTCATATTGTATTGATGTGTACCGGGAGTATCCAATTTGAAAAATTATGAAACATGGTCCCTGAAGGATGATGAGGGTTGGAGCCTTTAGTGAGGAAGTCAAAGCTTCCTGCCAGTAGTGGTTGGTGATTAGATGAGGGAGTTGGAGCTCCCTTCCAGTAGCAATAGGAGAACAAGTGAAGGTAGCAGCCTTCTATAGGCTGGTCCCTACATATCAGTAAACATATCAACCAGTAGAAGACCTAGGGGGTATGTAGATCCCCTGCAATAGAAGCTAGAGAATGAGAGAAGGTTATAGCCTTATGAAAATGGGTGTTTGTATACTAGTATGAGTTTTCACCAGTACAATATTGTAAACATATTATTCTTTATATTAAAAATAAGTTAGAGACAACAACAGTAGGTGGTTTTTTCCCACATTGGGTTTCCACCTTAAATCATGGTGTTCACCTATGTTTCTTATATGCGATGGTTTATTTATTTTCCTCACATGGTTAATGTTTATTTAATGGGTAATAAGTTATTAATGCACTAGCTGAAGATAAACATATTATGGATTAACTAAAATTATATGTTCACTGCATATACGCTAATTGGATTAAGAACAGTTGCATGAACAGGCAGGTTTAATTCAGCAAAGTCGCGTATAGAAATCTGAATATGAAATGTAAAAAGTTATTGATTTTTTAATACTGATTCACTGCCCCCTCTTAGTATTTTTCCCAACAGAGTCCTACTAGGAGTGATATGACTATTTTATAGTGGCCTCATAAGTTTTAAACACCCCCTATTGATGAGAAAGAGAAACATTATTTCCTTCTGTGATGTGTGCACAAGCTACTACAGGAGGAGGTTTTGTTACTGGAGCAGTCCACTCCATTTCCTTTGGGGTCTTCAATCTACATGTAGATGATGAGAGAGGATCTAAAATACCTTGAATTCAATGCTATAAATTTGAAGGAGTGGTGTAGATTTGTATAAATGGAGAGTATTTCCTCTGTGTGTTTCTCCAAAATAATTTAATAGTGGTAAGAAAAGGTGGAGGAATTTTAGTGATTTTCTCTTTTTGTTATGAAATGATATGGATGAGTGATGGATGGATTGTGGACCATGGTGGGGTAACCTTATTCATCCTTTTCAAGTTCATGTTGGGTTTTCCTTTTCTTTGTATCTTCCTCCAGTAACTTTTAGAACCCTCCTATGGCACTAGAGGACCTTCCTATAAAATTTATAGGTCCTTCCTATTGCAGTCTAGAGAGGTGGTGAAACTTGAATTTTGGGCTAATGGGATGGTGGAGAGGGGTGATCACATGAGTGTGGATGATGGATATGAAGTTTATGGATAGAGGAGTTAAGATAATATTGATAATTTCAGCCATATAACTATGGAATTTTCCACTATATTTAATCCTACAAAATGACAGAAAAAATTTGAAGACATGGCGTAGATCCATTTCTTGTGTTTTTTGTTTTTGTCTCTGTTTTGTTTTAGACACACAAGCTTCCTCAGAGGAGGTTTTAAACATGTATGCCTACCCTAGGTGCCTCAAGAGAGGTTTTTCTTCTCTTTTTTCTTTTTGCTCATGCGCTGCCTCATAGAGATTTTCGACCCAATATTTGGCCTCAAATGCCTCATAAAGGTTTTCATCCAGGCCTTTTATTTTTTTATTTTTTATCATTTCCTTTTAAAAGAAGAATATTTAGAAATGTTGTAGACTAAAAGCTTTAAAAATTCGAATGACATTGACTTCTCTGTTGATTGTCCTAATGAATTCTTCCTTAGACATAGGTTTTTTGTATTCCCTCAACCTGTAGCCATTGAAAAGCAAGGGAATCCCTTCCTCATCAATTGTCTAGATTTGAAACATCTCAATTTTCATGACATTTCTCTATTAGGTATCGGCCTAACCATCTCGTCATCAGTTTTCCTTTGAAATCCTTGAATCTCGAATCATATAATAATTTCAAATATCCTTCTTCAAAAAACTTGTCTTTGATATGCCTATCATGCCAAAACTTCCTTTTCAATTATATAACCTCAGTGTGTAGGACTGCCTACATTCTAAATTCATCCAAACCATTCAATTGGAGCAACCCCTGTTGTTGTGATTTGGTGACATCTAAGTCCAATTGTGTTTCCATTCTCAAAGTATTATACTCAAACTCAAAATAAAGCATAGATTTCTTTCCATTAAATGGATCATATGGAGTGAAACCAATAGTTGTATTCCAAGTGGTGTTATAGGCCCAAGTGGCCTCCACCAATCTTTATTCCCAATTGATCCTACTGCTACTCACAACCTTTGTGAGGTTGCTCTCCAATTCCTTATTTGTATCCTCTACTTTACAATTTTCCTAAGGGTGATAAGGAGTAGATGTTTTGTGTCCGATATGATACTTCCTTAGAATATTCTCAATATTGAATTGAGCTCCCTAATCGGTGACTACTTTCCTGGGGTGCCCAAATTTATAGAAGATATTTTCCCTTAACAATGCATCCACTTTATCCTTTTTTGTTTCCTTCACAACTTTTGTCTCAACCCACTTTGGCAAGTAATCAGTGCATACAATGATCTACTTTTTCTACCCTCATGGTGGATCAATTGGCCCAATGAAATCCATGGCCCACTTGTCAAATTGATCCAAGAAAACTTGGGGTTGTAGAGGAATTACAACCCTGGGTGTGGGTTTTCCCATCATTTGGCACTGATCACATCTACTGATATACCTTTTTGCAGCTTGGTGGAGAGTGGGTCAATAATAGCCAGTTTATAGAGCTTTGAAAGTTGTTCTCTTTGTGGAAAAATGAACAAGATAGGGCCCATCATGCCAAGCTGAGATAATATAAAAGACTTACTCTTCCCTTACACATCTCCTTAAGATCTAATCTAGTCCCATCTTGAAGATATTTCCACCAATCCCAATGAAAGTGATGTTTTTCCTTAAGATTATGCTCTTCCCCATAGGTGACACATTTGGGGGAATTTTTGCAACAATTAGGTAGTTCGATATGTTAGAAAACCATGGAGGGAGAACTCATATATAAAATAGGTGCTCATTTGGAGGTTGGTCATCAAACATCCTTGCATCACCTACAAGCAAAGAAAGTCTAGACAAAAATATCTGCAACTACATTTTCTTTTCCTCGCTTGTCAATGATAGTTAAAACAAGTTGTTGTAACAATAGAAACCATTTAATGATTCTAGAATTCACATCAGGATTGTTAATCAAATATGTAATAGCTATATGTTCAATATGCACAAAAATTTGGTATCCAATGATGTAGTGTCTAAATTATTTTGAGTGTACAACAACTAAGGGTTCTTTATTAGTTACAATGTACTTCAATTTAGCCTTAAATAAAATTTTACTAATCAAATAAATGACATAGGGTAGCTTACCATCTATTTTTCCCAAGGTTGCCCCCACAACTTTGTTAGATGCATCAACATGGATATGGAAACGTAGAGCCCAAATTTTTTCCCCTAAGTATGGGTGAAATGATTAATTTCTCTTTTGAAAACTCAAGGGCCTCTTGGTAGCTACTTTTCCAACAAAATTATGAATCCTCGGCTAGCAACCCAAATAATGGTGAAACCACTTTACTAAATTCCTTTATAAACCTCATATAGTATATAGCTAAGCCCAAGAAAATCCTCACATCCCTCTTCTTTTGAGGAGTAGGGACGCTTTTGATGATGAAAATCTTGTTTGGATCCACTTGTATTCCCTCGAACATTGAATTGCCAAGGAAAGTCCCTGCATTAATTAAGAATTCACATTTCACACAACTAAGCATGAGGTTCATTTCGATGCATTTCCTGCAGACTTTTACCAAGTTAGAGAGAGCCTATAGGATGCTATACACATAGTGATTGAAATCATTCATGTATATCTCCACAGGGTCATGAACAAGCTCAACAAATATGCTTAGAACTACCCTTTGAAAAGTGTCAGGGGCATTGCATAGAGCAAAAAGGAGGATCCTATAAGGAAAGGTACCCCAAGGGCATGTGAATGTAGTTTTCTCTCTATCCTTAGGGTTGAGCTGGATCTGATTATAATCACTAAATCCATCTAGGAAAGAGAATAAATTATTCTCTACAAGGCCATCAAAAACTTGATGAATGAAAGGAAAATGGAAATGGTCTTTCTTGGTGGCTTTGTTCAATTATTCGTAATCCACACAAATCCTCCACTTCCCATTCTTGTTTGGGACAGAAGCTAGAGGGGACACCCAGTCACTGTTTGAGTTGGGGTATATGAACCCTCCATCTAGCAATGTTTGCAATTCATCATTTACTATCTTGTTGAGCACCGGTTTCATTCTCCCTTAAGGTTGGTGCATAGGTTTCCATCCCTCTTTGATGTAGATGTGATGAGTAAAAAATTAGGGATGTACCCCCTTCATTTCTTTATACTTCCAAGCAAAGGCATCCAAGTGTTCTCTTGACATCTTGCGCAATTTTTCTTCTTGGTTGGCTGCGAGAGAGTGGTTAATATTCATGGTTATAGATGAAGAAAATTTTACAACTTTGACATTGGTAGGAGTCGGGTCGATTAAGCATAATTTAGTCCAAGGACTACTATCATACTCTTTGACAATCTGATCAAGAGGCATAATATTAGGGGGTTGGTTCTGGAGGATCTAATCAATGATGCCATATTCATAAGGTTTCCTCCCTCCTATAACAACATCTAGGGTACAACTTGGATGGAACATTGTATGATACACTTAATATCTCCCCTCCTCTTTGAGGCACAAGGGTAAGTCATGCTAAATGGATGGCTGAGCAAGAGGGTACAATACCAATTATTTGGACAAATTCACATTCTTCATGATCATTTTCTTGACCCTGCAACTAATGTAAGCATAAGCAGTGGATAATCACGACCTTCCCAAGGTTAGAGGATAACCATTGAATTTAGTTTTTGGATGGAGAACCAAGAAGTTAGTTGGATACTCGCAAGATTCAATGGATACCCTTATATCCTCAACAACTCCCTTAGGATCCACTGTGGATCTATGTGCAAGTTGCAATAATTAGTGGTATTTCTTAAGGCTCCTTGGAGGTTTAGTTCTAGCATGGTTTCTTTAGTCATGACATTGATGGAAGCCCTAGTATCAATCAGGGTATGAGGGAAAATGATGTCATCAATGTACATATCTACTACTGGACTTCCACGGTCAAAATATTTTGGACAAATCACTCTCCCTAACATCAGATAAGATAATTGACCAATAACATTGATGGTGGGAGTGCTTGTTTTTCTTCTCGCAGGGTGTTTGAAAAATTTATCCTTGATAATATTATTTTATGTAGGAACATACTCAATATATCTGAGGAGGGGTATTTTAACACACATAATCTTCAATTCTCCCAGAAGTTTAGTCTCTTGTGGGGTGTGTTGATTACGATGGATCAATATCTTAGGAAAAGAAGGTGGATTTACTTGATCTGTACTCTCTTCCTTTTCCTATTCAATTCTTCAGCTGGAGATGGATGTTGGTTATCTAGAAGAACTCTTCCATAGCTAAGGTTTTTTTTTGAATCTCCACAACATACGCAGGGTAATATGTCTCTCCACTATAGAACTATTATGCTTGCATGCTATTTGGGTTCAGATTGGGTTGATCATGCATTTGAGGTTGCTTTGGTGGATCAAGATGAATGATTTGTGTTTGAGGTGGACGTGGTTGTAGTAAAACAAAAGGTTGGTTGAGTTGAGGCTTCAGCCTTGTGGTGGTTTATTCCATTAAGGAGGGAGAAGCATATGGCTAAAATGTTGATTGATACGTTGGGGAGGATATTGAGGAGAAGGAGGCTGAGAAGGAGGCACAGACCATGATGGATGAGTGGAAGAGTACCAGGGTGGCAAGGGTACATTTTTGTTTGGAAGGTAATAAGAGTAATATGAACTGTTCATGCCCTATTGGTATGGCCAATGTCATTGAGGCCTCCTTTGATTTATAAAGTAGATTTACTGAGCCCCACCTTCTACCCCTTAGTATAAAAGGTTTGAACCAGGAAATGAAGGACATTTATCTGTGGCATGGTTTTCCTCACATATTGGCCATATATCTATGCCATTTAATGGGAATTCATTTCTGGGGTGCTTTTTAGTTCATTTAGGGCCATAAATAACTAGGGATCTCTCTGCTCCCTCGTGTCCCCTCTTGATCTGCATGGTATCCATTTGCAAAGAAAATGTATTGAAAATTTAAATTTTAAATTCCCCAACATGTTCCCAATATAATTCTTAATGGATGGTGTGGAAGGAAAGGAACTAACCAAGCATTGACTAGCCCTACCATTCTTCCTAGTAGCCCTAGAGTGATTTTTGAACATTTCTTTTTATGTGATCATAGGATAACTAATATATGTCTCCCCCATATAGAATGTTGAGGTTTTCCATCATGTCCTCCATGATATCTTAGAGAAGAACTAGCATGATACCATTTTGATAATATTGTGATTTCAGTGAGAAAAATTTGATAGAAATTACAAGATCACTATCATTAAGATAAGAGAATGATTTCCTCGAGATGAATTGTTGGAGGCCATATGTTTGTTATACCCTCAATATTGGAACACTTTTCAATGTCTAAGAACTTTAAAAGTTGATTTTCAAAAAAGATTAAAATGTTTAGTAGACCATTTTTGCAATAAAGCCTCGATACATGGAGAACAAATTGAAGGTATTTTAGATTTGTCAAAATGGTATCAACAAGGTGGAAACTTTGCTGAAACAATGGGAAGAAATATCCCTTTTGGGAGAATACTAATGAAAACGGTTCTATAAGAAGATTATGGACTACTTTAATTGCTAGCCAATACCTGCAAGAAAACATATCAGAATATTTTAAATTAGCATATTTGTGTCAAAACATGATTTTTGGATCGGTGGAGGATGAAAGAATGTTTAGTTCATTATCATTCTTGAAGTTGAAGTTGGGGAAAAAGCTTGATAAACATGTGGATACATGTTTAATATTATATGTAACAAAGTATGACATTGAAAATTTTTCGTATGAAAGAGAGTAAAATCTTCGGCGATTAGATTGTGATAGAAGAGGAGAAAACAATATAACAAATTTCTATAATGAACTTGATATAGAACATAATGTTTTGGAGGCTCTTAATGAGAGTTCACTTAGAGAATATCGTGTTCACAATTTAGAAAATGAGGACCAAGATGAGAATTGGGAAATTGAAATACACTAGGACTCTTATTTTGCTATACATGTTCCATTGATCATGCAAAATTACTATATGTCAAATTCAGGTAAAAATAGGTTTTATATTTGTATTTTTCGTTGTAAAATTACAACAAAATTACTTTGATGTGTGTTATTTTAAGATTGATGTTTCATATTTAATCATTTCATTGCTTGTTTCTTATCTGTGATAGGAAATAAAGATGGATTTGATGAGGTTGGGACCTATTTATTTTCACATAGATAGTGTCCCACTATTATTAAATGATAAATAACTAATTTAACAAGACTAACGCAAAGCATAAATGGTCTCATTCAAGTACATGAAACTACCTTGATGTCTAACTCTGAAATCTTCGAAAAATTTAATAGTTTATATGTTTCTTGCGTTTGGGGCATTTTATTGATTTTTGAGTTTTGTTTTGGTCAAAGATTTTGTTAGTCCCTTAAATTATTTTAGTTCTTACTTCATGCTTAGATTCATAGATCTAGTTTTATAATTATTATTATTTTCTTTATACATTTTGTGGTTTGAATAAATTTTTTTTTATTTCCTTTCACTTTGTGGCATGAATTTGTAGGCTACTATGATTATTTCATATTTTCTTGGAAAATAATTATTTGTATTTGTTAAGGGAAATGAGCCATGGGTAGCTAAGAGAAGAGAAAAATGGTTTATGTACTAGGTTTCTGCGCATTCATTGTAGGAGACCTATTGACATGAGACCAACATTCTTTTGTATAGTATTGTCATTCCTTTTTCAACCATGCTATCAAGTCTTTCAGGTACTTAGTTGTTGGGTCCCCACATGTCCTTAGGACCATTAAGGGATGAGATAACATGAGTCAGTCCAACTCATGGCCCAAATTTGCTTTTTACCTATTGATGTAAGTGTTTTGTTACCACTTATCGCCAATAAAATTCTACCATAACATAACCCAACTTGAATACAACACTTCTCATCTTCCTTTTACATAAATTCTCTATGGATCTCCCTACTATACTTTACCGAGACCAACATCCCTTCCTAATAGGTCTCTAAACCACACCACTAATTGCACAATAGACTCACATGAGCAACTACCACATTCTATAAGTCTATCTAGTCTCAATTATTGGTGTCCCTATCACACTTGACCAATACATTCTTTGTAGCCTTGACACCCAAAATAATGTTTCACCTACAAATGTATACAGATAACCTTTAGTGGAATTTATGGTATCCATATCTCCTGCCATATTCGCATCTGTAAATCCTTCAAGCATAGTCTCATCATGACCAAAACATAAACAATAATGACTAGTACCCTTGAGATAGCTTGAAATCTATTTTACTGCTTGCTAAGCTTGTTTGCTTGGATTAGTAAGGAACCTTCCACTACTCCCACTGAATATGCAATATTTGGTCATGTGCATACCATGGCATACATTAAACTACCAACTACTAAAGCATAAGGAATCTTGTTCATCTCTTATTTCTCCTTGTCATCACTAGGACATAATTTAGTACTCAGCTTGAAGTGTGTTGCAAGGGGTGTACCAACCGGCTTGGCATCCTTCATATTAAACCTGTCAAGCACCTTCTTGATATATATATATATATTTTTGACAACCAAAATCTTTTGTTTTTCCTATCATGCATAATCCACATGACCAATATCTATTGTGCTAGTCACAAATCCTTCATTGAAAATTTTCTGCCCAAATCTTTCTTCAACCTATTGATCTTATTTTTATCATTCCCAACAATCAACATGTCATCCACATATAACAATAATATGATATACTTTCCTTGATCATACCTCTTTATATAGACATAATGGTCAGCTTCCAACCTCTAAAAACTATGTTCCAACTTGAATGAATCAAATTTCTTGTACCATTGTTGAGGTGCCTCTTTCAACCCATAGAAACTCTTCTTCAACCTACCAACAAGGCCTTCTTTGCCTTTTTCTATGAACCATTATGGATGCTCTATATAAATTTCTTCCTCTAGTTTACCATGAAGGAATGCCATTTTTACATCTAATTGTTCACATTCTAGGTCTAAAGCAACAACTAGACCAAGAATGACTCTAACGGATGAAATTTTAACAACAGGTGAGAAAATTTCAGCGAAGTCAATACCTTCTTTTTGGGAAAAACATTTTACCATTAGCCTTGCTTTATACCTCTCCTTCTTTTCGTCACCTTCATGTTTAATCTCGTATTCCCATTTGTTTTGTAGAGCCTTTCTACCTTTTGGGAGTTTTACCAACTCCCAAGTTTTACTTTCTTGCGAAGAGTTCACTTCTTCTTCTATTGCTTTCATCCATTATTCATTATGCTCAACCTTATAGGCTTCTTGAAAACAATTAGGCTCAGCTTCATCATTCAACAAAATATAGTTTGAAGGAGGATACCTTTGTGAAGTTTTATGAGGCCTAGAAGATCTGCGAACCAACTGTGTTGGTGCATTATCAGGTTGAATCTCCTATAAAGGTTCCTGCAAGATTATTTCTACTTGTTCATCATTTTCCACTTGTTTTTCTTCATGCTCCTGGATTTGCTGTTCATTTTCTTGTATTGGTGGTATGTTTTCCTACTTCTCTTCAAACCTGTCAATAACCTTCTTGACCTCCAACTCACTTACAATCCTCTTGAACATTTATGACTCATTAAATATAACATCCCTTCTTATAATAATTTTATGTTTGACTGGATCCCATAGATGATAACCAAAATATTCATCTGCATACCCCAAAATATGCATTTCATAGATTTATCATCTATCTTGGTTCTATTTTCTTTGGGAATATGTATGAATGCTTCACATCCAAAGACTTTCAAGTGAGAATAATTCAACTTCTTACTAGTCCAAACTTCTTCAGGGATACCGCCATCCGAGGCTATAGTTGGAGATCTATTTATGAGGTAGCAAGCATTCTTGACTGCTTCAGCCCAAAAATTCTTCTCCAAACCAGAATTGGACAACATACTTCGTACCTTTTCCATAATGGTGCAATTCATCCTTTCTGTAACATCATTTTTTTTAGGAGTACTAGGCACAGTCTTCTATGCTTTATGACAAACCTATTACAATATCCCTTAAATGCATTTGAGCAATATTCTCCACCATTATCTGTTCTTAAACACTTTAGTAATTTGTTAGTCTCTCTTTCAATAGCAACATGGAATTTTGGAAATATTCCAAACACTTCACTTTTATTTTTCATAGGAAATTCCCAAACCTTCTTGGATGCATCATCTATAAATGTTACAAAATATGATGCTCCTCCTAAAAATTTGATGTTAACAGGCGCAAACACATCAGAGTGTACCAATTATAACACATCTTTCTTTCTTTCATGGCCACCTCTAAGGAATGAAACCCTTCTTTGTCTACCATATATACCATGCCCACAAAGATCAAGATTGCAAGATTTCAGACCTAGCAATAAATTTTATCAATAAGGAAGCCCTTCTCACTCATGTTACCTAAACACTTATGCCACAAATCTGCTAAATTTCCTTCTTTTGTGACAGCGGCCAAATCTGATTTTCCTATCAGTGTCTTCAATGTGTATAATGTTCTTGTCTTGGGTCCTTTGGCCACAACCAATGCACCTTTGCTAATTTTCCACCCTCCTTTTCTAAAGTTTATCAAATAGCCTTCATCATCCAGTCATCCCATAGAGATTAAACTCATGCACATTTCTGGTACATGTCTGACCTGTTTCAACAATATATCTTATCCATCTGTCATTTTGATCTAGACATCTCCCACTCCAACAATACCGCAAAAATGATTATTCCCCAAATGCACTCTAATATAATCAGCAGGATTATATGAAAGAAAACTATCTTTGCATGGGGTTACATGGTGAGATGCCCCAGAGTCAAGGATCAAATCAAAGCTACTGCTAGATGTATAAACACATGCATCCTCTACTGAAACAGTAAACAACACATCACCATCTGTGGCTATAGGAGTACTCTTACCTTCATTTTTGTTGGATGACTTGTGATTTGTACTACACAGTCTCTGATCCTTTTGTCCTTTCTTCCAAAATTGAAATTCTTTCTTCATGTGCTGGGTTTGCCACAGTGAAAGTAGATGATTCTGCCTCTCCTTGATTTTGATCGGCCACTCGATCTTGATCGCCCTTGCCAACCTCGATCTATTCTCCTACCATGATCATCTAGAGATAGAGCTTCTCTTACCTAGTTTTCCGCAATTGACTTGCGTCACAACTCCTCATTCATTAAATTGTTGCTGACATCATCAAACTTCAGGGTCCTTGTAGTTGTTGAAGTGCTCATAGCTACAATTAAATTTTATTAACTTTCTGGCATAGAACACGTCAATAATATGGCTCTAATTTCATCATCTAAAATGATTTTGACAGAGGCAAGTTGATTAGCAATAATATTAATTGCAT
>APFE030301804.1:0-18199 GCA_000404065.3 Pinus taeda
TCATATCCTAAAAAGAATGGTCCTAAACCAAACAAGGGTCCTAAGCAAACTCAGCCTCAAAATGAAAGATCATTTCAGCAAAATGATAAGACCAATAAAAACAAATGAAAGAAGACTGATAGACATTGTAACTTTTGTAATCGAGATGGCCACTTAGAATCTAAATGCTTTAAGAAGATGGAAGACTTAGAAGCTGCAATGAAGAAACATAACATCCATGTGGAACATTCTTCTACTTCAACTTCAACTTCATCTTCAGAATGGAACTTTCTGCATGTCGTTGTCAATCATCTAAGTCTGGTTATGCATTAAATGTATCTTCTTCTTCTCATTCTCATGAGTGGCTCATTGATTCTGGAGCCTCTTATCACATGGCCAAAAACAAAGCCATGTTTTCTTCTTTACATGATTGTAACACCAAAAATATATATGTTGGTGATGATAGATCTCTTAATGTTTTAGGGACTGGAACTGTTCATCTAGACAATGGTCAGTTTAATGATGTATTATGTGTTCCAACCTTATCCAGAACCTTCTATCTGTATATCAGATAACTCATTCAGGTGAAGGTAAAATTGTTGAATTTTCACCTCATGATGTTGTAATCAAGGATCTAAGAGATCCTAAACAGATTCTAGCTACTGGTATTGCTGATGATTCCACAAGGGTGTATAAGTTTCACAACTTTGGGTCATCAAATCTTCCCTCAGTATTTGTTGCTCATAATGATGAAGTGAGCAAACTTTGGCATGAGCGATTTGGTCACTTAAACTATCGCTCCCTTCAGCATCTATGCAAAGAAAATATGGTGACAGGTCTTCCTATGGGATCTTGCAGAGATGGTGTTTGTTTCGGATCTGTACTCGGAAAACATCATCGGGACAGTTTTGAAAAACGTTCCTCTTGGCACGCCTCAACCCCTTTACATCTTGTGCACAGTGATTTATGTGGTCCACTTCCTGTTGCTTCATTCTCTGGCTGCAAGTATTTCTTAACTTTCATTGATGATTTCTCCAGACGCACTTGGGTATACTTCTTAAAACTCAAGAGCGAAGTATTTAACACAATTTTGGCCTTCAAAGCCTTTGTTGAAAAACAATCTGGACATCAAATTCTTAAGCTAAGAACTGATAATGGTGGAGAATATGTTAAAAACACATTCATCAACTTTTGCACCGAAAATGGAATTCAAATGCAACATACTGTTCCATACACTCCACAACAAAATGGTGTAGCTGAAAGGAAAAATCGCACCTTAAAGGAAATGGCTAATTGTATGCGGCAATCTAAAGGACTCAGTCTTAGTTTTTGGGCCGAAGCAATTAATTGTGCAAATTATATAATAAATCGCACTCCTACTAAGGTTCTGTTGTGCCTTGCAAACAACCCCCCATTTCGTATTATTTTTATTTACAAAACCATTGAAATATGAAATGGGTCCCTCTTAAAATAAAATTGATGTCAAAACTCTTACTTTGTAAAAGTCCAACAAATCAAAGGAGCGCTTTATAAACTTACCCTCAAAAGCCATATCCCTTTAAAAAAATTGGAAATAAAGCAAATATGTGTTTATCGCGATAAAGCGATCGCAATAACATAAAGGATGCACTAAGCAATCAAAAGGCTTCCCCCCCGACGTGATAAAGCTATCGGCGATATCGCAATCGACAAAATCCCTTGTGCACCACTAACGCGCCCCTCATTAAAACCCCGATACGACAAAGCTATCGGCGATATCGCAATCGGAAATCCCCTTTGTACCGCAAGCATTGTACATATGCCTTTCGCCGATGCGATATCGCAATCGGCGACCAGCGGCTTCCCCTGTTGAACCCTTAATGTGCATAGGCCTTTCGCCGATGCGATATCGCAATCGGTGATCGGCAATATTCATAGTATTGTTAAAACTACCCATGCGCCCCTGCCCGATGCGATGTGATAAGGCACAATTTTCAACGAAAAGTCGTTAAAGTGATTAGAAAGCCTGATTTAATGACAATTAAGGCATAATCATCCCCGCTCGGCCGCCAGTATGCCCATTGCATGATTTAAAAGATCTTTCGGCAAAATATTGCACTAATGAGCATTTATAAGGTGGCAGGTCCTATACGGTCCCTTAAATGAATCCATGCCCTCAGATCTACCTATAGATCATCTCCGCCCCATTCTAATAAAAGCAAAGTATATCGACGTTCTTCTTCTATTTTACTATCAACTGTGAATTTCATTATTATCTCTGTGTTACGCCCAAAATTACCGCTCTGTGCAGAATACAGATTTTCAAAAGCAATTCGGGCATAATGGGTAAAAAGAAGAAGAAGGTTGCAGGCGTTATCAATCCACCAGCTACGCCACAAGCGGTAGTAAACAGTAAGAAAGGTCTGATATCAGACACGACATGCGCGGGCCTTGCCAAAACAACTTGGCAAGGAACTTATGATTTGTTAGAGGCCGAGAAACCTGAGCAGGTGGTAGAACAAGCTACCGCATATTCATCGAAAAAATCAGAGTGCACTCTCAAAGACTTGGCCGATTCCTTCCTCCATAGGATAGCGACAAGGGAACAAATGCTCCCATACACTGATGTTATCAAATGGGCGATTGAAGAAATTCCTATCATAGACAGAACTTTCGTCGCAAAAGATGGAAGGATTTTCGGGTCTTTTAAGCCAGAAGATCTGAGGCAAATGTATCATTTTCCTATGCGAGAGAAAGTATACAATAGCGCATTTCTGGAGAAATTCGCAAGTGAGAATGAGATTGAGTCTGAACCCATCAAAGATTGGAGGCAGAATCCAAATAAGCACAAGCATGAATCCTCCGGTAAGTACTTAGTCGACTCTTTGTGTTCTCCTTACTGCTATGCTGCTATAATGATGTGTAGATTATGGGGTTTGCATGATTCTGCCATTTTCACTATCGAAATGGTTCCCCTCATGGAGGCGGTAGTCAACAGTTGGATTATGGATTGGGCAACTATCCTTTCAGATAAGCTTGCACTTGCTGTTAGTGAATTTAGGAATCAAACCAGAGTCAGCGAGAGGAAGATTCCTTCGTTCTACTACAACGCTTATATTTTAGATACTTTGTGTTTTAATTCCGAATTTCCTATTCTTGGTTGGAGGTGGACCAAACAGGACCCCTCGCCCATCCACATTTACCATCGCAAGATGTGGAAGTCATCTCATAAGAATCACTTGTACCAAATTTGTAATGGTTTCATGGTTCCTATCTATTATCCAATTTTTGATAAGCCCATTCCAAGGATCTCCTACCTAGCCTCTTTTGACCTGCCGGCAGTGGGTAGTTGGTTTGGGGAAGAATATTTTACTTATGTTAGAATCTATGGCAGCCAAGCCAATCCCCATGTCCTCCCCTTATATGTCCCTGACAAACTGTTAGCAAGGGAAATTGCATACCAAATTACAACTAAGAGTACCACACAGACTCGTAAGCTAAAACAGAAAAGGGGCTGGCCAACTTTTCCTTTCAGATGTGGAGTCTTTACCCTGCATGATTTAAAACATGCAGAAAATGAATCCTTGAAAATTCAAGCTCTAAATCTTCCTATAATCCCGAATAGAGCATATGATCCAAACAAATATGCATACGCCACTCTAGAACATGCCAAATTATCAACATTTGAGCATAAAGATGATATATTCGATGATGTTTTTGCCTCAGCGGAATCAATTGGTCATGCTAAATAGCTTGCCAGGACAAGATATAATGACGAAGGGTTATCTGAGTTTAATAAGCTCAGGGAACGGAGGTTGCAAACTCTGCCCCTGGACTTAATAATGCCAACCCAAGCAGCATCTTCAAGCGAGCCTGGCCAGCAACAAAAGAGAGAACATCCTGCTACACTGAAAACCAAAACCAATGAGCAGGAGGAACAACAGAAGAAAAACCAAGAGGAAAAGCTGAGGAAGGAACAGGCAGAGCGTTTAAGGAAAGAACAAGAAGAACTATTAAAGAAAGAGTAGGCAGAACGCTTAAGGAAGGAAGAGGAAGATAGGCATAGAAAAGTGCAGGAAGACAACCAGCGAAAGAAGCAGGCAAAGATGCAGCAGAAGGAACAGGAGCAGCAAGAGAAGGAGAAACAAGAACAACTGTCAAACGAGTCCCAGTCCAAGCAAAATACCAGCGATACTAATAAGGGTGTTGTCACAGACCCTGAGCTGCAAAAGGAATGGCAGCATTTTAGTACCATTATCGGTGGAGGAAAGGATTCACAGAATACTGAGACTCCTAAAAGCAGCAGTATGCAGGATGAAAACTCATCTCAGGCTTTAAGCAAAGCCAGCGGCCCACCCAAAACTATGAATGTGGAAATAATTCCAAAAGGTCCTAGGACCAAATCACTCTCCAAGTAGAAGACATTCCTCCGTTGAATGTCTTCTACAGCCCTAAGCATAGGGCCGTAGTAAAACGATCAAGAAAGAGACAGAGGCTTGATCAACCTTCCCTCTTTCCCGAGCAATCACTCATGGGCAATGTAGTCTGGAGGGAGAAACTCGATCCCTCTGATGATCTGACCAAGCTGTCACAATATGCCGGAGCTTATTCGGCTGCCACCATCGATAAGGCATCAGAGGTAAGTCTTTTGCTAAAGACTAAAGATCAGGAGATTTCCACATTGCAGGCGGAATTAGCGGATATTAGACAAAGGGCAATGCAAGCCGAAGGCCAATTAGCGGTTAACAACAACAAGCAGTACATACAAGTGAACAGCTAGCGGAACAACAGAAAATAAATAGTCAATTGATGAAGCAATGGGAGGAGGAGAAACAGAGGATCAACCAGGCAGCCATCCAGAGACAAAATAAATTGACAGAAGCTTTGGAGCAACTAAAAGCGGCAAATGAGCAATCTTTGAAGGCTAAAGATGAGCATATCGCTCAAATTACAGCACAGTTAGAAGCTACCAAGGGAGATGCGCAGATAAAAGAATTCAAAAAGGAGGCAATGTTAATCAACAAGGCACTTGTAGCGCAAGTTAAACTCTTGGCGCAATCCCTCTCTCAAGCGGAACCACTCTGTGAGTTAGCTACAACTGTAAATGAGCAGGTAGAAAAGGCTAGAGATGACTACAATCAAGCCGAAGAAGATATCACAACCTACCTTGAATGGAAAGATTCGAAGTCAGGAAAGGAATCCAATTTGCCTAGGATACTGGAGGTCCATAAAAACATATTGTTTACAGAATGGCAAACACAGGTATTAAAGGCGGAAAGGGCAGCATCAAGATGTGCATTAACTGCTGGTAATTTGGCTGATCTAGTAAATGATACTCTCTATCTAGCCAATATTATTTCCCAATGCACGCCTAGGAAGATTACTACAGCAAACATATTGGAGCAGACGTGCTACCCAGATTTAGAGAGCAGAGAAAGGTCAATTGCCACGGTCGACACTTTAAACATAGAAGCATATTGGCGGTTCCTAATCAAGCCTCATGAGCAACGATCTGCCCTCAAATGCTTGACCGATGTCGTTCAATGCATGATCCCCGACATCCAGGACTCCACATACGCGGCCCAACTCAGCTCCCGGCTCAACAAACCTCCGGAAGTTGAGCCAATGCTCGCCATCAATCAACTCAGGTTCAAAGGGAAGCAGCCGACAGAATGATTCATCCTCCAGCTCCTCGGATTGCCAGCAAAAATAGAACAAGAATTTGTTGACATCAGCTTAGTTAGCTTTTCTGTTTTGTAGATATTTAGATTAGCATAGTATTTATAGACCCTTTCATGTTTTTAGAAAGGGTCGTAAAATTTTGTAATAAGACTTCACAGACTGAAGTTTGCACTATTGTGCTTAAGCCTCTATTCTTTTATGAAACTCGACCACTCGCTTTTACTTTAACGGAGAAATTTCTTGATTCAATTGTGCACTACTGTCATTGATTTGAGGAATGTTTATGCGTTGAGGCAGAAGCTACACATAGCGATTCATATCGGGAGTGGCTTGCTATTCAAATGGTATTTCTATCTTTTGTTTGAATTCATTCTGTGTATGTGAATTCGCTGTGTAATTATTTCCTGCTATTGTTAACTGTATGCATGCGCAACAACGGGAAATCTTACTCATGCCACTATTGGATGTTTAGATGATATGCCTTATTTTTTAATCATGTATGCGTTAATGGTATGAATGTATAGAGTGTAGTAGTATCGCCTTAATCGCTGCGCCTAACTATTTAGGTACAGCAATCTTGAATAATTTAATATCTATGTCTTGAGAATGCAGTCATCTATATAATTGTGTTTTTGGATATAGAACATCAAAAGCTACGCTTTAGAAGTTCAAATAGACTCCTGGGATAGTTTTAATTACTTATATTTCTGTCAATAGTTTTAGCTATCCGCCTATCACTAGTGCTATCTACAAAGTATTCATTCATCCCATTTATCTATTGCTGGGAAACTGGTCCCATTACCCCCAGTCGGAGCCACTATCCCAAACGGAAAACGAGTTGTACTAAGGTCTGGACCGTGTGGTTTCCCCAATGTTGGTGCAACGATTTTCAAGGCTTCAACATTTTTGGCGCTAGAAGGAGGGCCCGACTATGAATGGAAAGCAAACCTAAACCCACAAGCCATTCTAAGAGTATTTCTCCCTCCAATTATCCTAGTCATTCTCGATCGCATGTTGGTTCTCCAACGCGCAATCAAGAAGAACATGATTCAACTACCACTGCTCACACCCACCATCCCTCAGAACAATTGAGTCTTGAATCTCCTGAAGTCCAGTCTCTTATCCATAAACTTCAGACCTTCTCGATCTCGCCACAGAGATCTGAGGTATCTCAAAGCAGTGCGACTTCGCAGTTCCATCTATCTCATCCGCTTACCAGACTTCAAAGTGGAAAACTTGGTATCGAACCCATCGAGTTCCCCTTGCCCGAAAGGAAAAGGGCCAAGAAACACACTGAAGAGTCTGATAGTGGGGAACTTTCATCCACATCATCCATCTCATCTCCTCATCTGCAAAGTAAACCACCCACTCCTCCATTACATATTGTTGTCCATCAGGGAACAGAAGCTTCAACATCCCAATCGGCTCACCCTTCAATATCATCTTCTTCCCATACATCTGGAACCCCAATTGTAGTATCAACCGCTGGTACTATTACAATGGTAGATCCATGGACCAGACCCGGCGCGGTCAATATGCCTACGCCATTGCATGCTTTACCAGATGCACCCGAAAAGTGGCTCCCTAAGTTCAACCCAGATGATGGAACTCAGGCCGAAGAACATATTAATAATTTCATGCTATCGGTAAACCTAAAAGGGGTAGCCCATGAAGATGTTGTTGTCAGACTTTTCCCTTATACTTTACAAGGATCAGCAGGATCCTGGTATTTCTCTCTACCCTCTGGATCTATTACCGACTGGGATACATGCCAAGAGCAGTTTCTTACTAAGTATGGAGATGATAGGTCTTTAGCAACCTTAATAAACGATCTCTCCAACTTAAGGATAGAACATAGGGAACCCATTAAGGAATTTAATGCCCGTTTCAATAAGCTCCTTAACAAAATCCCTACAGCTTCCAAACCAAGTGAACAAATACGAAGAGAATGGTATATCACTGCCCTACCTGCCAATATAGCTATTTTCGTAGATCGGGCTGGGAAACCTACCTTAGCAGAAAACATGAAAGAAGCACTTGATGTGGAGAAGCGCATCAATTCCTTAGAAAAGAAAGTTGCCTTGGAAGACAGAAAAGCCAAAAAAGTTTCTTTTAAAGAAGACTCCAAGAAGAAAATCCCAAAAGACCCATATGATATGGAGGGGCTGCAAAAGGTCCTGAAAACACTTTCCAACGAAATGATTGACATAAAAAAGCAGGTGGCAGAAACATCAAGCAAAAGACCTTTTAGGACTTACAAGAAAACGGAAACAAAGCCACCTAATGTCATATCTAATGCAGACTCGGACCAGGAAGAAGAAGAAGAAGAGGCAACCCCACTATCTGACGATGAAGAAGAAGTAGCTGAGTGTCATGGAATGTGGGATTTCATACTCCCCGGTCTTGATACAGATAATGAAGAAGAAGCCTTCCCAGTGACTACCAGGAGTAAAGGTACTCCTGAACCTGCCCAGGTAACTTCAAAGAAAAGGAGCGCGGGTGCTACTACAACAAAGGAAAAAATACCAACAAAGAAACCACTTGCAGTAGTCCCTCAAAACCAGCCCTCAACCTCTACTTCCCCTTCAACTTCTAAGACGTTAGTGGTATCCGATTCGATGGAATATAACATTGTTGATGATATGAAAAATACCAAAGGCAACATAACCATGTTTGAGCTTAGCAAGCTAAAGCATCAGCAAAAGTTACTCCTTAAAGAATTGAATGTTGTCCCTTCGACTCCTCTTCCTAGTTCAAAGGCTGCTAATGACTCAGGTCAGTCTCCTCCAGGTATGGTTGAAGCTACAGATTCAGTCCTGATTGGCGACGGGTCAAGCTCTCATACTCCACCTTTCCTCCTAACCTATGAAATCTATAATAGAAACCTGCACAACTGTTTAATTGACTCAGGGGCATCTTCTAACATAATGCCAGCTTCAGTTTGCTCCAAACTGAACATAGAACCCCAGAAGTCCGCTATCCATATTGTTCAATTAGACAGGACTAAGGTACAGGTTGTTGGAGAAATTAATTCTGTAACTATCAGGTTATCGGCTGATCCAAGAATAGTACAAAGAATTGATATCCTTATAGCCGATATACCTAAGTTTTACGGTTTAATTTTGAGCAGAGACTGGTCTGAAAAATTGCATGGGTACATTTCTACTGATTGGTCACACATGTGGCTTCCTTATAAAGGCAAGCCAAATCAAATAAAGATAGACCGAGAAAAACATATGACCCATACAGTAACCGATTGTGAACAGGAAAATCACCCTATAGCTTTCAACAATAACATTTTGGGCAATTATTCATCCGAGTCATTCTTTGGCAACTTTGTTGCCCAACCCTCCCCTTTCTCAGTCAATCATTTTACATCTCAGATTGAAAATTTTTCACAAACAGATAAGTCTAGATGTTTCAATGATTATGAGAATGCTGTAAATATCGCTGTTAATACTCCTTTATTTTGGTCTTTGTATTTTGATGGCTCTAAGTCTAATGAAGGCTCAGGAGCAGGATGCATTTTGGTTAGTCCAAATGGGGAAAGAACAATGCTCTCTTGCAGATTAGAATTCGAATGCACTAACAACACAGCCGAATATGAAGCCCTAGTCCAGGGTTTATATAAAGCAATCAGCCTTAAAGTGCAATACTTAAAGGTTTTCGGTGATTCTGAAATCATTGTTAAACAGGTTAGAAATGCAATTCATTGCCTTTCCAATCATCTTAAACATTACCAATCGCTTGTGCAAGACCTTACTTCACATTTCTTAGCATTTAACATTTCCTCCATTCCTAGGTCCCAGAATTCAGTTGCTGACTTACTGGCCAATGTAGCCTCAAGGCTCCTACCTTCAGAAGACTACAGCCCTGATAGATTTTCTGTAGAATTGATTTTCAGACCTTCAATTCCTGACAACATCACTAATTGGAGAGTATTTAATCATGACAATGATATCCTACAATTCTTAACTTCTGAAAAGTCCTATAACAACCAAATCATTGAAGAAGATGAGCATGACTCTCAAATAAAAGAATTACCTAAAGAAAATGCAATTCCCAAACCTGTAGTAAAACTTGAAGATCTTTATGATATAAAAGACAAGTTTAAACCTGTAACCAATACAAAGGTCCAAAGTTCTACCTTAAAGTTTGAATTAGTAAATTTGGGCACTGATCAAATTCCTCAGAATGTGAATTTAGGATTAGGACTTTCTGTACAAGAAAAAGAAGCATTTGTTAAACTGTTGAGAAAAAATAAGCACGTTTTTGCTTGGAAGTATGATGACTTAAAGACTTATGACACATCTATTATCCAACATACAATTCCAATGCTTCCAGATCAAAAACCTATTCAGCAGAAGTTAAGAAAAATACACCCGAATTTGGAAAGTCAGATTAAATCGGAGCTTAACAAACTCCTTAAATCCAAGATTATCTTCCCAGTCCGACATTCCAATTGGGTTTCTAATATGGTGCCTGTCAAGAAAAAGAATGGCGACATTCGAATTTGTATCGATTTCTGGAATCTGAACAGAGCAAGCTTGAAGGACAATTTCCCATTGCCTACTATGGAGCAAATACTCCAATCAGTGGCAGGTTCTGAATTGATGTCTTTTCTAGACGGTTTCTCAGGATACAACCAAGTCTTGGTTCATCCTGATGACCAACTTAAAACAACATTTAGAACAAAATGGGGGACATATGCATATCAAAAGATGCCCTTCGGGATTATAAATGCAGGAGCGACTTTCCAAAGAGCTATGGATACTGCTTTTAGGGGATTGATTAACCGATCAGTAGTCATCTATCTAGATGACATAACTGTGTTTTCTAAAAAGAGGTCCAATCATTTACATGACTTAAAATAGATCTTTCAAAGGTGTAAAAGGTATGGAATCTGAATCATATCATTTGATGTGAGTAACACTAAGGTGGGTTTGATTAAGATAATGGAGGAGCGCGGATGGGTTAGGGTTTCAAGCCTGGCGAACCACTGATCGATTCCTGCAGCACTGTTACAGGCCTGGAGCTCCATAGACAAAGACTGGCAGCACTGTTCAGAAAAGGGCATCTGCTGTCAGATTGGATGGGAGCAGAGGGGTCCAGTGGGACCCCTACTTTCAAACAAGTCATCTTGCAGAAACAACTGCAGAGCATGAAGGAAGGAGTCAGAATAGAAGGTCAGAATAGTTCTAGGATGAACAGTAGGAATAAGAAGGAGAAGACACCAATGGTGTCTGACAAGTCTGCCGTCTCTACAAAAGTCAGAACTTCAGAAGAACAGAATAAAAGCAGCAACCAAGACAACACCTCGGAGAAAAATCAGCCCACGGGAGAGAAGCAAGCGGACCCACAAACAGACAAAGAACAAGATGACAGCAACAAAAGGCAACCCGAAAAGGAGGGGGAGACCAGCGCTAACCCCAACAAAACTCGGGCCACTAGCAACACATGCAAGCCAAAGAAAACTGAAAGCCTACGGGTGGTCATTTCTGACCCGGAGATACAAACCTATAGGGAGCATATGGCTGAACAGGCCATTATCTGCAGATTCATGGGTGTATGGCCAACGGAAAGAACTCTCTGCCAATGGATAAGGCAGGTGTGGAAACCTAAGGGAGATGTGCAGCTACATCTAGGAGCAAGAGGTTTTTTCACGGTAATTTTCACAAGCATTGAAGACAAAGATCGAGTTTTCGAGGGAGGCCCATATTTTCTAGCCTCAGCAGGGCTTTACATGCGACCCTGGCAGCCAAACTTTGCTCCGGAAAAAGAATCTTTTACCTGCGTCCCAATTTGGATAAAACTCTTTTCTCTCCCGATTGACTACTGGGGTTTGAGCGCCCTGCAGCAGATAGGGAATAAGCTTGGGAAGTTTGTCAAAGCCTCAGAAGCCACCCTGCAAAAGAGATATACTTCCTGTGCTAGAATATGTGTTGAAATGGATGTCTTAGGAGCACTTCATGAGGGAGTTTGGCTGGAATACAGGGACGAGGATTACTTCCAGGCATTAGACTATGAGCACATACCCTTTAGATGTCGGAAATGTCATGAACATGGGCATCTAATGCGGGACTGCCCTCTGAACCAGAAGGATGCAGAAGAAGACAAAACCCAGAACAACAAAGCCAAAAACGACTTCATCAAACCAAAGCAAAGGCAGAGGGCCAACAGAAGAAGGAATATCAAAGGAGAGACAAGGAAAAATCTCTTCAACAATCCCTTTGAATATCTGGACCAGGAGACTGACTCAGAGGAAAAAAAGAACACAACTGACAAAGAAACAGAGCCAGTAGAACAGGGAAACCCCCGAGAGGAAGGCAAAGAGACTGAGGTGCCCAGCAGCGAAGTCCAAATGCAAGACAGACCAGAGGAGTCGGACTACGAGACAGATATGATGACTAGTGAAGTGGGGAGTGAAGATCAGGAACTAGATGAGACACTTGCCATGGAAGGGTTAGATTTATCAGCCCTGGCGGACAAATGGAGAACCGAAGGGATTGAGAAAGCATCGGAGGAAGAGATAAGAAGAGTCACGGACCTCTTCATAGCAAGGAAAAAAGATATCATGGAAAAACAGAAGCACAAACTCGGCGTCTTTAAAGGAGATAAGAGCCAACACAGAACAGCCCTAGGCAAAATCTCTGGGTCAGTAAACAAACGCCGAAGGGGACGCAAGACAAATGGAGAATACTTGCAGGACCTGGGGGAGATATTGCTCAATGTTGGGCAGATCAAGCAATTAAGTGAGTACCCGTCCTTCTTTAAATCAGTTTAATCATGAAAATAATATCCTGGAACGCAAGAGGCATGAACAGTCAAAGCAAACAAAGACTGCTAAAAAGACAGATGGAGAAAAATAATCCTAATATGTTGTTTTTACAAGAAACAAAGTGCAACAAAGTTCTCACTGAAAAATTACGACTGAAACTAGGCAAAAACTTTGAGGTTTTAGAAATAGAGAGCAAAGGTCGTGAGGGAGGCTTAGCAACTTTCTGGGACACCAGAAGATACCAGCTAGTCGCAGCAGAAGCAAGCAAGAACTACCTGGCTATGGAGATGCTTCTTATAGGTAATTCTTACTCTTTCCTCTGCATTAACATTTACAGTCCTCAAAGGTTAGATGATAAACTTGTTTTCCTAGACTCCTTGAAGAAACTAATGGAAAGACACCCTAGAGCAAACTGTATCTTGGGAGGAGACTTCAATATGATCACCTCCCTCATGGAGAAAAAAGGGGGGCTCCGAAAGCTCAATCGGGATGGAGAACAATTTAAAGAATTCATCGACAATGCACATTTAGTAGATGTGTACCCAAAGCAAGGCAGCTTCACCTGGAACAATAGGCGGGGTGGAGAAAATTTAATCTCCTCAAGACTGGACCGCTTTCTCGTCTCAGAGAATCTGCTACTAGATGGAAGAAACCTGGAATCAAGCATTCTTCCCAGTGGGGGATCCGACCACTGGCCGATCTCCCTTATCATCGAAGTTCCAGGACCTCCCAGGAACAAACCCTTCAGATTCAAGAAGTTCTGGATTGAACACCCCAACTTTTTAACCATGGTGGAAAAATGGTGGGCGGAACCCTTAGTTGAAGAAGGATCCAAGATGTTTAATCTGTAGAATCATCTCAAACACATAAAATTGAAACTAAAATATTGGAACCATACAGTCTTTGGGAACATCTTTCAGGAAAAAGCAACCATAGAGCAAAAATTGGAACAAATTCATAAAGAAGGGATAGCAGGCAGGAGAGATGAGAACCACAGTGAACAAGAGAAAGAGTTAACTCAACAATGGCACACCCGATGCAAGCAGGAAGAAACATTATGGAAACAGAAATCCCGGGTGTTATGGTTAAAGGAAGGAGAGCAAAACACAAAATTTTTTCACAGGTCGGCTATAGATTACAGGAATGCCAACAAGATCCTAGAACTAAAGAACAATGAAGGAGAAATCCTCAGAAATCACAACGACATTTCGGTGCTGCTTTCAAATCACTTCCATAACATAGCACAAGAACCTAATGTCAACAGAGAGGCAGTCATCCAGGAAACAACTAATGCCATCCCTCACTTAATTACAGAGGAGCAAAATTGGTCCCTAAGGAAAAAGATCACTATGGAAGAGGTGGAGGAGGCAGTAAGAAGCATGCCTAATGACAAAGCGCCGGGTCCAGATGGATTCACCATCAATTTCTACAAAGTATGCTGGGAAATTGTCAAAAACGATATTTGGGAAATTGTGGAGGACTCTAGAAGATCTAAAACTCTCCTTAAATCTTTAAATTCCACCTTTATAGCTCTTGTCCCCAAAGTAGAGGAAGCCAATACCCCAGAAAAATTCCGACCTATTGCCCTCTGCAATGTCATTTACAAAATCATATCCAAAGTCATAGCCAACAGGCTCAAGATGGTACTCCCGGGCATCATCTCTCAGGAACAATCCGGTTATGTGGAAGGGAGGCAGATTCTGGACAACATCTTGCTCGCCCAGGAAATGATACATTCTCTCCATTCAAGGAAAGTACCTGGTATGCTTCTGCAGTTGGACCTGTCCAAAGCATATGATAAAGTCAGTTGGACTTACCTAGAAGCTATTCTAAAAGCTTTTGGCTTCAGTCAGCCCTGGATCAAATGGGTTTTAGAGCTTATCAAATCAACAAGGTATTCGATTCTAGTCAATGGCACTCCCTCCAAGCCTTTCAGGCCTACAAGAGGCATAAGGCAAGGGGATCCTCTCTCCCCCTTCTTGTTTGTCATTCTTATGGAAGGCCTAAGCAGATTAATCACAAAGAAAAAAGATGAAGGCCAGATCAGAGGTCTACAGCCCATCAGGTCTTGCCCGGCCATCACACACCAGCAATTCGTGGATGACACAATGCTTCATGGAACCCCCACAGTGAAAGAAGCTATTGCGTACAAGAACATTCTCCACCTTTTCAGCAAAGCCTCGGGTATGGATATTAACTTCTCAAAATCCACCATCTTTTTCTTCAATACTCATCACGTGGTTCAAGCTCATCTCTCCAGATTGCTGGGGTTCAGAATAGGCTCCTTACCCTCCAGATATCTTGGTGCCCCCCTCACCCTCAAACCTTGGCAGAAGGCTCATTGGGAGAAATTCCTGGCCAACATGGAAAGAAGATGCAAACACTGGACGAACAGAGCTCTCAATTTTGCAGGAAGGTTGGTGCTCACAAAAGCTATCCTCCAAGCCATCCCACAGTACATGCTTTCTATCCTTCCCGCTCCTAAGGGAGTCCTTGATCAAATAAGATGCATTCAACGTGCCTTCCTTTGGAGTGGTAATAATGAAAAGAAGAAATGGTCGCTGGTGGCTTGGAAAAAACTCTGTAGACCAAAGAACAGGGGAGGGCTAAATCTGGTTGATCCCTCTACTACCAACAGAGTTTGTGGTGCCAAAATATGGTGGAAGTGGATTTCAAGTACTAACCTCCCATGGGCTAATCACTGGAAGGAGAAATACAGACCGACCAGCAGCAATCTGGAACTCATAAGATTGCAGGACAACCCCAATGGATCCCCCATTTGGAATCACGCCCAAGCTAATAGAAGCATCATCCAGGATTACTGCTTCTGGGAAATTCGCAATGGCACTCAAGCTCTCTTCTGGGAAGATGCTTGGCAGCAAAACCCTAAATTAGAATCTCCTGCTCTCCTACCCTTAATGTTAGCCTACCAATCAGAAGGCCACGAAAGAGTAAACCACTACTGGAACTCGTCCAGTGAAGACCCGGAGTGGAGAGAATGGAAGACTTTCAATTTAGACCAGCATGGTATGCCTCAACAAGTTATCCAGGATCTAAACCAACAAATTCACAAGAGGAAGATTAGAATTGCGGCTGAGAACGACAAGCTCAGGTGGGGTCCAAAAGGTAACGGGGAATTCTCGCTCAAAGAAGCAAGAAGCGTAATCGAACAGGTAGAGCATCCTGACATAGTTCCTTAGGCCGACAAAGTGTGGGATAACTTTCAATGGCCAAAAATTCGCACCTTCCTCTGGCTTCTTATGCAGAAGAAAACTCTAACTTGGGAGAACTTACAGAAAAAAGGTTTTCAGGGACCTTCAAAATGCCACATGTGTCTACAGGAGGAGGAAACGATGAATCACCTCCTCAACTCCTGTGAATGGGCATCACAACTATGGCTATGGATGGAAGCTATCTTGGAAGACATAGATAGAAACAGAGACTCCATGCAGGAGACAATCACCAAGTGGAGGAAACATTTCTCTCGCATGAATAGTGTGAGCAGCATTTGGAATTGTATCCCAGGTTTTGTTACGTGGACCATATGGAAATAAAGGAACAGGAGGGTCTTCACACAAGAAACTCGAAGTATTGAATATGCCAAAGAATCTATTTTGATCAATGTCAGACAGTTGGTTCAGACAAAATGTAAATTCGACCCTACGGATAAACCAACAGGAAAAGATTTACGTATCTTAAAGACTTTTCAACTAGAAGCCTTCAGTAGTTGCTTACCCGGAGGCCATAACGCCCGCACCTCATCTCAAACCCACAATTGGCAACCACCTCCTGAAGCCTGTCTCAAGATGAATTTTGATGGCGCTTCTAGGGGGAACCCGGGCATTGCAGGTATCGGCGGAGTCATACGTAATCACAAAGGAGATATAGTCCACATTTTCTGCCGATCGTTGGGGGAAAGTACGAACAACGAAGCGGAATTTGCAGCAATGGAGCAGGGTTTAAGGATTCTCAGATCTTGCAGACAGGGCAATTTCATAGTAGAGGGAGATTCCTCTTTAGCAATCTCAGCGGCTAAGCGCATCCAAGCAGGAACTCCAACCAGCAAAGTCACCAAGCACTGGAGACTGGCGAAAGCAACCGAAAGCATAGAAGAATTGTTAGGAGGTCTCAAAGGTACCGTTTTCCAATCTATCAGGAGAAAGGCAAATGGTTTGGCCGATTTCCTGGCAAACCACGGAGCTGACACCCCGCACCTCATCACAAACAGTTGTTGGCAGGATGTGAACTGCCCCACTCTCAAGGTGAAATGCGAACAGCTGGCGGAAAAGGACAATGTCCACGTCGACTCCTCATAAGGAATAACAGACCCAGCACCAGGCACTGGGAGATGGAACACATCGGCGTCAACACTAATCATAATCTCAGTGATGGTATGACAGGGTGCAAAGGACAGGACACTACCCGGCGGCGGCTTGTCAGCATAGGCATCGAAAGTTACGATTCAGGCGATCGAAAAGACGGTAGTAGTACCAGCCAATCCATCACCTCAGGCTGGGTTTGGTGTGGTAAGGCTCCCAGCACATTAAATACAAACCTTAATGCAGATAAGGATATGGACATTCGGAACAGAGGAAATCGGCAGGCCAACATACGGATTACCTCCTCAACTTCCAATCACCGGCATCATTCCACCCTCGTACAGCCCACTTGGTATCAAGGCAATCAAAGCATGAGCAGCCACCCCCTCTCGGCTTTAGCCCACTATGGTCTCATCTGTGCGAACCGATTTTCTAATTATGGCAGCAACACCCGAAGCTTTAATGGGACAGCCATCACCTGCAGGCATTCTCACAACCGTAAACGCTATAAAGCAAGACATCGCTACCCAATTCAAATCACTTCAGCTCTTGTGAAGGGTGGTAACGATATTGCCATAGATAATCGATGTAGTAAGGGCAAGCACAACAGGGGTGTCATGGATGCGAGTGGAAGCCGCAACGCGGCTGCTATTCAGGATCTGCACGAGGCTAAGAAAGGGTACGAAACCAGAGCCATGACCAAACATAAGCGCAAAGTGGAGGAACTGGAGAATAAGGTCAAACAGGAAGAAGAAGGTCGCACTGAGGAGGAGATCGCAGCAGAGGTTAACTGGCTGCAGGATCCAGGAACCCTAGCCAAAAGGGCTACACAGTATGTGCGCACAAGAGCGGAGAGCTGGCGGACCAAAACACTGATAGCCAAAGCGTTGGAAGCCATGGAAAAGGAGAAGGCCAAGATCATCACAAAGGTGAACCTGACGGAAGCGCAAATGACTAAAATCCTGGATTACAACAACTCTCTGGACGGTCGCATCACCAGAGTCCAGGATGCAATTCAAGTCGTAAACCGCAAGCTCACTCTCCTCTGCAGACTGTTGAAAGACACCATCAACCAGGGTTCTACTCAGACCTCGAACGCAAATGCATCGGAGCAGGACGACAACATCCTCAGGGACATGCAAGCTAGAGCTGATGCCCATGCTACTCAAATGGGCCTCGATACAATCAGTCTGATGGGCAAGCATATCTAATCTCGGCCTCTGCTTTTGTCCTCTGTTCTTAGTCTTCTGGTCATTTTGGCTATCTCTGGTTTTCTCTATACCACTGTCTCGGCTTTCTATGTAACGACCCTCTGGGTCTTTGTGAATAAGTCTGGTTACTGCCGCCCTGCGTGGTGTGCCTTAGGTAGGTCAGTTTGCTCAGCACTGTTAGTGAATCTTTCACAGATGTCCATCTGCATCAGCAGAATTTTTGTACTTTATCTTGTTATATAATATAACTA